>RBNI01003825.1:0-15125 GCA_003990745.1 Jimgerdemannia flammicorona
AAAAAAAGAAAAAAAAAAAAAAAAAAAAAAAAAAAAAAAAAAAAAAAAAAAAAAAAAACGTACAGAAGATGCAAATTTCCATCAATGTCAACAAAGGAGTCCTGCCAGAGATTGAGGAAGAAGAGAGTGAACAAGAGGAAGCCTACATGGTGACAACTCAGAAAAAGAAGAAGAAAATCAGATGGATGAGTGAAGATGACTGGTGCAAGAAGATTATAGAAAGATATATACCACAAGGAGTCTGCCCCCATGGGATCTAAATATACTATATGGAGCATATCAACAAGTATTACCAGTACACTAGCAAAATCAAGGAGATCTATTACCAAAGAAGAGAGACAGTATTTGAGAAACATGCAAGGGAAGAAAAGAGAATGGAAGAAGAGGAGGAAGAGGATGATGAACTACCAGCTCTCCTTGAAGATAGTAATGATGAAGAGAAAATCAAGATCAAGATTTGGAAGATTCACCCTGATGCAGTCTTATCAGAATACAAGTCAGAAAATGCAGCTGGAATAGATATTGCCACAGTGGAAGAAACTGTACTGGAACTCCAGACAACCACCCTATTGGCAACCAGTCTGGAGATGACCATTCCAAAAGACTATGTCAGAATCCTCAAGACAAGAAGTAGCCTGCCTAGGAGCAAAATCACAATTGAAGGAAGAGTTATTGATTCAGATTATATTGGAGAAATACTACTATTGCCAGAAATCACAATCCTATGATTCTATTTCCAATCAAGAAGAAAGATTGACTAGCACAGATGTTGATCTTCCCAGTTCTTCAGCTAAGAATCATAGAAGTCAAGAAGTTTGAGGAAACAGAAAGAGGAAGAAAAGGATCCAGATCTACAGAAAGAGGAGTATTCATCAGTACCAAGATCACTGAGCTGCAGTATAAGAAGGAGGAAACTATGTACAAATAAGCACAGCTACACTATTGGAAATGAATTCCCACTCAAGACAGAGCTCAAGAAAATACTCCATAAATTCGAGGAAGTCCTCACCACAGACTTCAAGAATATCTAAGAAAAGACTCCACACTACTATCATGATATAGATACTGGAGATATCAAACCAATTTACCAGAAGGCAAGATCTGTCCCATCAGCCTACTGAGAGTGGCTCAGAGAAGAAATCAAGCAGATGGAAGAAGCCAGTATCATTAAGGAGGACAGTAGCCCCTGGTCTTCACCAGTTGTACTAGCTCTGAAGAAAGGAAGCAAGCCTGGAGAATTCGCCCCAAGACTCTGCATTGATCACAGAAAGCTCAACATAGTCACCAAGAAGGATTGCCAACTACTGCCCCTCATCAATGATATCCTTATAACTCTGGGAGATGAAGCACAGTACTATAGCACCTTGGATCTACATATATTCAGGATTCTACCAAATTGGACTCTCACAAACAGCAAGTGAGAAATCAGCCTTCATCACCCCAGATGGAATCTATATCTACTTGTGAATGCTATTCAGAATATACAATGCCCCTGTAAGCTTCCAGCGAATGATGAACAAAATCTTCTGCTATGATATAGGAAGATGGATGATAGTTTATGTGGATGATGTTGTCATCTACAGTAGGACAGCTGAAGAACATCTGCAGCACATCCAACAGATGATAGAGAAGCTGAGACAGCATGGTCTTTATATCAAGCTCAAAAAGTGCAAGTTCACAGAAATCAATATTATCTATCTTGGCCATATTATTAATCAAGATGGAATATATACAGACTCTTTCAAGATACAAGCAGTAGTAGTATATCTAAGGCCTACTACTGTTACTGAAGCTCAAGTCTTCATAGGGCTGACCTCATATTACTGATAATTTATCCAATATTGTAGGTCCAATCTATGAACTCAACAAGAAGAATACCAAGTTCCAATGGACTGGCAGGCAACAAAAAGCATTCAATGAGCTCAAGGTCAGACTGACCCAGATACCCATCCTCAGAAGATCCAATTGGACTCAAGAATTCATCCTGCAGAAAGATGTAAGCACCCAGAGACTAGAAGCCATTGTAGCTCAAAAGAAAGACAAAGTAGAGTATGTCATTGTATATCTAAGCCAAGGAACCCAAGGAGCTGAAAAAGAATATAAATCCTACAAGTTAGAATATCTTGTAGTCATCTGGGCTGTGGAAAAGTTCTACTACTACCTCACTGGAAGATACTTCACCATTCAGATGGACCACTCAGCCCTCACCTGGCTACTGACTACTGGGTAACCCAAAGGAATCTATGCCAGATAGATCATAAAGTTACAAGCATATAACATAACCATCATGCACTGCCTAGGAAGAACTAATGCCAATGCAGATGCCCTCTCATGGATACTATAAAGGACCTCCAACCAGTAAAGCAATTATAAATAAGAAGCTCTACTATGGAATCATCACCTATTTGGGACAGCAAAAGATACCCCAATATCTGGAAGAATGAATACACACAATTATCAACAGAACATGGAAACAATTTGAAACCGATGGAGAAACATTAAAGAAAGAAAAGCTACTAGTCATACCAGAATACAAGAAGGAGCAAGCAATGAAATCAGTACATGAACTTAGCTATCTAGGAGGAACAAATACATATGATAAAGCAAGAAGAACAATATGGTGGACAGGAATAGAGGAAGATATCAGACAATTTGTTAAGACCTGAGACAAATATCAGAAGCAGAAATAAGATCAACAAAACCAAGCCCCAGAATCAGCACACATAGAACCAGTACCATTTGCCCACATTGCAATGGATGTGATTAGTTCTCTACCTTTGACTTCAACTGGCAAGTGATATATCATTATCATCATAGACCTTTTTATGAAATAGATAGAGGCAGGACCCCTCAAGAAAGCCAATGCACAGTTAATTAGTGATTTCTTTTACAAAGAAATCATCTGCCAGTTCAAGACCCCAACACAAGTAACCACAGATAGAGGAACAGAATTTATGAACCAGTTCTTTGAAGTTCTCTACAAGAAGTACAAGATCCAGTACATTTGGACCATAGCATACCATCCTCAAGGAAATGGACAGGTGGAAAGGATCAACAAGACTCTCAAAATTATTATTGCCAAGATCTGCAATAACTATGAAAACTGGGATCACTATCTGCTAATAGTATTATCTGCTCTTTGAGATATTCAATCATAAAGCACCTATTTTACCTCTTGGGAAATGCTGTTTAGAGTAGAAGGTTCTCAAGAAACTCTATCATCTAATGGAGATACTGTATGGAAGTATGTAGATGGAGAGATATGGAGACTACACCAAATCAGGAAGAAGGCTGAATATTACATAACTAAGGTACAGACACTACAATGGAATAATACAGAAAAGGTTCACAAGCCCCTAGAGATTATCAAGATAGAGACAAAGTCCTAGTATATTGGAATATAGTAAAAACTTCATAGTTACAAAATGTAAAAGGGTTGCTTTTTAGGATAACCATTATGTAGTTCTAGAAGGGTTTTCTGGAAGTTCTGGATATTCTGGAAGACCATTTTCTTATGGTCAAGATCAATTTCATATAGAGTACATCCTCTACACTTATTGATTTCAAGATCAGATTGACGTCTCAACCAAAGTCCTTTTTTGGACTAGTTCTGGATGTTCAGGATTTTTCTGTATTTCGGAAAGTTCAAGAAACTATGACCAGCTTAGTTGAATTGGTGTATCACTGCAGACAATACCCAATTAGGAAATTTCGTGATGGGGTTAGTTGTAGGACCTAACGGGGAGCAGATTTACTTAAGAGTAGTTTGTGGGTTATTAAATAGGTTTATTCGCTATTCATGATATTGCTATACTAGGAGTAGTTGTGTGAAGAGATATTGTGGGGAAGTGCTCAGAAGTTGTGTTCAGATTCTTCAGATCTGTTCAAGTCTGAGATTCTGAGGTCTGAGAGAGGGGGTATTTATACTAGTGAGGGGCTATCTGGACTATGCTAAATGTGGATGTAGCACTAAGTGCCTTGCTAAGTTGGAATACAGTCACATAGTACAATGGTGATCTGATATGTCAAGAGATGGTCTGACTGATGAGTCAGTTTACAGTCACATCATACAAGCCTAATCTAACTATACTATGACTGCTTAGACTATTTATAGGTTTAGATGCTATCTGGGTAGTCTTCGATGACATCACCATCGATGACATCATCTCTGATGAAGTAGTCATCTAGAAAGAGTGGTTCGCAGATTACTTCTCCTTGTTGGCTGAGGTAATAATATATTGGAACTTCATCTCCATCCCACAGGATAGCATTGTCTATCTTGTATGCTGGGTAAGGTGTTGGTGGGCGAAGGAGGGGTGTATTGTTTTCACTTTCATCAGATTTGCTATCTGCATATCTTCTATAGGTTACAGCACTATGAGTTGTAGGGTTGTAGTAAGCTGGTAGTTGTGGTTCATGTTGCTCATACTCAGGTGGTGGAGTGGTTGGTTCGGTCTCAAGGGTTGTCTGAAGGTACAGGTTGTGTTCTCTGGTTTCTTCATTGTAGTTGAAGTAATTGGGAGTGAATGCAGATTGGTATTCGTGCCAGTGATCATTGTCCCAATAAGTCTTGTATGTGGTTATAAACTGTTGTAAGTTCATCAGCAAGGTTGGCAGTGTGATCAGGGTTGGTAGAGATCCTTGGCTTGAGGTCATGTTGGTGTCAGAGAAATCATTGTCTTCTGCTTCATCTTCGTCGAAGTGGATTATATCATAGATATCTTTCATGGTATATCCAACTTGGGGCATTTGTAGGATGTGGTCATCAGGGTGTGGGAAGGTTCTGTCAGTAGTCTGAATGTATTCAAGATACTTGTGGTTGAGTTCTTGTATCATGTCATCGATTTGGCCATAGGACAGGGTAGCAACCATTTTGCTGGTAGTAACTCAGAGGCAGGGAATAAAGGTGCTATACTCATAGAAGAGTTCTTGGTGTTTGTGGGCGATGAGCTTCTGGTGTTGAGACATCTGAGTAATGTCTGTATCATGATGGTGTTCAACCATGTCTTCCAGGAGGTGGCCGATCTGGTAGTAGCTTGAGATTTGTCTGATCCGGTGGGCCTCATTAAGCATATTCAGGGCATTCCATTGGGCCTCCACGAAGTAGAGGGGTGCTAGGCTATGGATATTCATGAGGGACAGAGGGGGTGTGGCTCAGTTGACAATAGCATTCCAAATGTCAGCATGGATGTGGTTGTAGATCTCGGTGGTCATGTTTGTGTATTTGGAAGTTGTGGTTGTTATTTGTTTTGGTTCTGCTTCAATGCATCTTGGAGCTCGGTATATATGCATTTGTTCTTAATTGGTAAGATTCCATTTGTGTGAATCTTGTGTTCTGTAACTTCGTATTGACTTAGCTTTGTGTGCTGTGACTTCTGTTTGACATAGCTTCATAATCATACAGGTGATTTCCAGATTTGTTCAGAGGTCGCGTGCGAATTCAGTGACTTGTTAAGAGGGTGACATGTGATTTCTGTAGCTTGGAGGTTGTGCACTTACAACTCTCCCCTTCTTAGCTTTTGACATCCTCATCAGGGCCTTCTAATTTTGTTCTAGTGTTATTACACCATTTGGGAGGTCAAAAGTCTGATAAAGTGCATTTTTTTCAGAAAGTGGCATGCTTGTAGTACAGTTGCCTAACATATTGGATTCATTTGTTAAAGGGTCGTGTGTTCAATGCCGTGCACCAGAAGTGATTCTGACATCATTCACTATTAGAGAATTTCCTCTAAGGAATCTTCTTAAATGTCTATGCCTCATTTCCCACCAGTGGTACAGAGAGATTAGGCTGGCTTTCAGTTTTGCTATTTTTCTAGAGAGTTGGTATTCTTTTGTACTATCTTGCTGAGTTCTTGATTAGGTTCATGATAATTATAATGTTCAGGAGGGTAATATTAGCTATGTACTGATAGGTGTTGGAGTATTCAGATTTCATTTGTTCAAGGAATCATATTCCTGAACTAAGTCAGTAGCATTCTGGAGGTTAGTCTTGGGTTTCTATGTTGCATCATGGATTGAGTAACCTTTCCATTTGATGAGGTACTCAGGGTGGTTCTTGTGGCTACATTTGTTGAGGATTTGTTCAACTTCATATTCCTCTTAGTCATTAATAATGACAGGTGCAGGTGGTTCTGTAGTTCGGTTCGGGAATAGTTCATCATCATTGTTGTTGTATCACTTGAGACATTGAACATTGAAGACTGGGTGAAGCTTAATGGTATCCGGTAGCACCAATTTGTAAGAGGTTGGAGAGACTTGTAAAATGACTTCAAATGCCCTAATGAACTTGCTGTTCAGCTTTGTAGATGGTCTGTGCTTGAGTTTGTCAACTTAGTATCCTCAGATATCTAATAGAACTTTTTCTCCAATATCGAAGGTTTCTTCTCAGTGATGTTGGTTAACATACTGTAACTGTTGTTCTTGAGCTTGTGATAAATTCTCAATTGCGATCTGGCTTAGATTACACATTCGGAGTAAGAATTCTTCAACAGCTTTGACTGTGGAGGGTTCTTCAGTAGTTCAGATGAGTGTTAGAGGAGTGTTTGGGTTTGTCCAGTGTTGGCAAAGAATGGGGTCATTCCAAGAGAGGCTTGCTTGCTGTTGTTATAGGCAAACTTGACTGCAGTGAGGTGTTTATGCCAATCATCTTGTCTGTAGAAAACATAGTTTCTTAGTATTTATTCCAGAGTTCAGTTCATTCTTTCAGTTTGGCCATCAGTTTCAGGGTGAAAGGCTGTAGATAGTGCAAGTTTCGTTCCAAGGTGCATATGGAGGGCTTTCCAAAAATGGATGGTGAATTTTGGATCTCAGTCACTAATAATGATCTTGGAAAGACCATGATAGCAGAAGATGTTGTCAAACAAGAGTGTAGCTATGTCTGGTGCTGTTGCAGTAGTGGTAGTAGGCACAAAGTGAGCTTGTTTACTGAGATAGTCAACAAAGACAATAATTGCATCCTTTCCATTCTTGGTTTGAGATAGTTGTATGACCATCTTTCACCAGTACCATTCGGGTGACACAAGACTAAGACAACACTTTCTACAACATTTTTGGTGCTGGACGACTAGCAACATGGATAGCACCGATCGAACTGGTGAGCATACTGGCCAGGGGGGTGACAGTGCCTTTGGCTGGCAGCAGGTTGGGAGAAGAGGAGATGGTCTGGGGATGCCAGAGGCCTCGAGGATGAGCAGAGGCACTGGCGGTGGAGGGAGGGGTGGTCTGAGGCAGAGAGGAGGGGAGAGGTTGACCTTTGCTGACACAGTCAGAAGGGGGAAGATGGCTGCTGGACTGGATGGTTGGCTGGGCCTGGGGAAGGCTTCGATGACTGCTGCTAGCGGACAGGGCAGTGTGCCCAGGGGTGCCTCTGGTAGTAGGGTGGGAGCCGGAGTAGGGGCTGAAGATGGGGCTGTGACTGCTGATGGGGCTGTGACTGGGGATCTGGCAAAAAATCCAGATGTGACGGTGGTTGGCGATGTGGGGCTGAGAGGGGGCACAAGGCCCGGGGACCTGGCAGATGGCATGACGGACATGGTGTCGGCCCCGTTAGTCAAGAAGTCGAGATCGGAATTCGCAGTCACGATGTGCTTCCGGGGCTTGGCAGTGACGGCGAGGATGATTTTGGGGCTGGTGGCACAAGAGGCTAAGGGAGCGGCCTCAGTAAAGTTCTTGAGAGGAAAGGAGGGAGTAGAGGTAGGGTTTGAGGAGGAAGATGCCCTGTTGGCAGCCATGGAGAAGGGGTTGATGGTTGGTGGGGTGGTGGTTCCTATGGCCTGGTGCATGCGCTGGAACCCCTGGGTAGTGCAGTTGATGGTGTTGGATCTCCCAACTGTGTCAAAGGAGAGGACCAGGGAGTTAGTTGTGGAGGCAATCAAGGAGTATGGCAAGATTGTGGATGTTGGGTTCAAGGTCTGGGAGGGCACTGCACTTAGGACTGGTGATGTCGATGTCAGGGTGAGGCTGTTTGGGAAGGAGAATACAGAAAGACCGAGGGACTGGTCAGCGATGCTAAGGTGGGGGCAAGTGGAGTGTAAGGTCGTGAGGGTGAAGGGGACCCAGGAGGAGGAAGAGGACCTATTGGAGGTGCTGGAGGATCTGGAAGGGGTAGTTGCAAGGAGGAGATTGGCCTGGAAGGAGTTCGAGGCCAGGACGGTGGTAGGGGAGGTGGATGGGAAGAAGGTCCAAATGGAGAAAGGGGCTTAGAAGAAGATGCAGGGGAGGAAAATTCAGAAGGAGCTGCTGGCGAGGATGGGTGGGGGAAGGACCAGTGGAAGTGCCGAAGAAGGTGCTACAGAGCTGCGGGAGAGCGCTTGGGCCGAGGGAGGAGAATTAGCCCAAGGTGGGGCTCAGATTGGAGGGAGGGTGGAGGAGGAGGGTGTGTTGGCGGTAGATGCAGAAATGGGTGGGGGTGTGCACCCTCAGTATAGTATTCCGGGTGGGGCTGAGGGGGAGGAGGAGCTGATGGATGTGCCGGATGAGGAGTAGGATGAGTCAGTGAGGAGGAGCGTGCTGATGGACCCAGGGGTGGACAGGGGCCATATCGCTCAGGGTGCGGCAGAGGCAGTGGATGAGGAAAAGTGGATGTGGAAGACTCTAGAAGGGGGGCGGCGGAAGAGCTGGGGGGTGAGGACTTCCGGGTGATGGAGGAGAGACATTGGGAGGAGATTTTGCGAGGGGAGGAGGTGCCGAGGAAGATGAGGAATGAGATCCTAGCTGTTCTCTTGGAATCTGTGGAATATCAGGTGGATGATCAGCGGGAGGAGGAGCTTCGGAAGATTGCAAGCGACAGGGCACTATTCTTGTGGAATTCGAGGAAGGGACTGGAGAAGTGGCATGCAGTCTGCCTGGATTACCAGTCAGATATAGAGGTCGTGGATGGAGTGGAATGCCAGGAAATCTTGGAGGCACTGGATGCTCAGGCTATTGTGGAGGGGGACTTGGAGGCAGAAAGGCGCTTGGATCTGGCTGGAGATGAGATGAGCATGGAGTACTAGGTTGGGAGAGTCAATTCAACATTTCTTCAATATGAACAGTACAACCAGAATATTCTCATTAAACATTAATGGGTTACGGGGGGCTGCTAGGAGGAAGTTCATTTTTGGTTGGCTCAAGGGACTGGATGCAGACCTTTTCTTGCTATAGGATGTTTGATATGAGGAGGAGGTAGACTTACAGGATTGGACTAAGGAATGGGGGGGCATGGCGGTATGGAGGGGGAAAGTATGTATTCTTGTTCGGAGGGGGTTGGGGGACATTGTAGACATTGGACATTGGGGGTCTCAGGTGGTGTGGGGTTTGTGGAGGAGGCCTGGACAGGGCTCATTGATGGTTGAGTCATGTTACTGCCCAGCTGAAAGAGGAGAGAGAGTGAACTGGATTCGCCAATTGAAAGAGGCTGGTGTATTGGGGGAGGTTGGTCTAGATTGTATGGGGGGTGACTTCAACATGGTACGGGATAAGGAGAAGGATAGGACTGATGGTGGTAGAGGTGTGCAGGGAGAAAGTGGTGGGCTGGGGGACTGGCTGGAAATAGAGCGATTGTGTTCTTTAGTGGACTCAGGAAGACACCTTTGGGCTGATCAGCAGGTATACACACACTGGGTGGCAGGGCTGGGTTCCAGGATTGACTGGGTTCTGACAGCAGAGTGTTGGGGTGCAGAGGTCTGGTCAGTGCTGGATGTGATATGGTGTCCGTGGTCTGATCACTGGGGGCTGCTTGGTAGGGGGAGGTTTGGGGGAAATGAGGATGGGCCTGGACATTGGCAGCTAAATTCCTCTTTGTTGGAGGATAAGGCGTTGTGGGAGGACTGGGAGATGGAGGTGGTTGGGAATGTTGGTCGGTGGCAGGAACAGGGCTTGGGAATTGGAGACCATTGGCAAAGACTGAAGGCGACTGCCCAGAGATATTGGAGGGAGGCAGGGAAAGGAAAGTGTACTCAGCGAAGGCAGAGGGTGCTGTGGGCCTCCCGGCATCTGGCAGCGCTTATGGGGAGATGGGCAGGGGTGCTGGAGGATGGGGAGGTGATTGATTAGCATATTGTGCGAATCCAACAGGAGGTCGACAAGCTTAAAGGAGTATTATGGAAGGAGGAGGAGGTGAAACTTCAGGGAATGGTGGCCTGCTTGCGGTGGCAGGGACTGGAGGAAGGGGAGAGACCTTCGAGGTTTTTATCGAGGTTATTGCAAGCGCGACGAGTGAGGCAGCGGTGGGAGGGGGTTCTGGATGAGAATGGCGAGCTGGTGGTGGGGTCTCCGGCAATTCTGAGGTTATTGCGGAACAGGTGGGGGAATTTGTGGAGTGAGGAAGAAGGAGGGTTGGATGCTATGGACATTGAGAGGCAGCTGGGGGATTGGATTCCAAACCCTGCGAAGGGACTTGGGACATTAGGGGACCCAGTGTGTGGTGAGGAGATTTGCAGGGTTATGGCCTCGATGAGTAAAGGGACTGCTCCAGGCGAGGATGGGCTTCCCTGGGATTTTTGGCAGAAAATGGCTGGAGTCGGTGAGGTGCTTGAAGAGATGACTGCTATGTGTGATGAAGTTCTTCAGTCTGGTGCCTGGATTGGGGGACAGTGCTTAGGGCTGGTCTCTCTGCTCTACAAGGATAAGGGGAGGCAGGAGGACTGGAAGAACTGGCAGCCGATTATGCTTCTTGACATGGACCACAAATTGGTGACCAAGATCTTAGTGTTGAGGCTGCAGGGAATCGCTCAGCAGGTGCTTGGGGTGGAGCAGCATGGGTTTGTTGGGGGGTGGTTGATTAGAGATGGGACAGCTTGGGTTCATGGCGTGATTGAGGGTGCCCGGGCAACAGGAGTTGATGGCAGGTTGGTGTTTCTGGACCAGGAGAAGGCTTATGACCGAGTGCAGAGAGTATGGCTGGAGGGGGTGCTGAAACGGATTAGAATCCCACCAGGGTTCCGAGGATCACTGATTAGCCTCTTGGAGGACAGTCAGGTGGCGCTAGTTGTTAATGGCCATAGAGGAGTGACCTTTCCCCTGGGACGAGGGGTGCCCCAAGGGGATCCCTTGTTGCCCATTTTGTATGCCCTTTCTCTGGAGCCTCTACTGGACCGAATTCGGCATCAGATTGAGGGTTTGGACATTCTTGGGGTTAATTGGAAGGTGGGGGTCTTTGCGGATGACATGGTGGTCGGGCTGGGCTCTCTGGCGGATGTGGGGGAGTTGCAGAGGTCTGTGGAATAGTATGAGAGGGGCTCTGGGGCTAAGCTGAACTGGCACAAGTGTGAGACTCTAGTGCTCGGTGCTGGAATCGTTGGTGGCGAGGTCATTGGGACAGTGGTACCAGCTGGAGAACCTGTGCGATATTTGGGGATCTACTTCTTGGTGTTCGGGTCCCTTCTTCCCCGGGTGTGGTGGGATCATAAATTGTTAGAGTGGGGAAATGTTCTGCTGTGCTGGGGAGGCCGGCATATGTCCCTGGCTGGAAGGGTGATGGTACTGAACATGTACTGGATGCCCAAGCTTTGGTATGTTGGTTATCATTTGGATTTTCCACCATGGGTGGTCAAGGGGCTGTTGAAGATGGTGAGGTTGTGGATCTGGGGAGGGAGGCGGAGCCAGGTTGGGTGGGAGGTGCTCACACTGCCCTTGGAAAGAGGTGGGCTAGGCTTAGTGGACTTTCCTAAGCGGCTCCTATGCCTTAGAGCTTGGTGGCTGCGAAGAGCTAGTGAGCTTCGTGGTCGGGAGTGGGTGCCACTCATGCAGAGATTGTGGGAGGTTCGGTACTCCCCACGCGGTGACACGGGTGATCTGCTCGCGATGGTAGCCATGGAGGGGAGCAGGAGGGTGCAGTTTATGGGCTTCTGGTGGGGAGTGGTGGATAGCGCGAAAAAGATTGGACTTTGGTGGAGAGGTGAGGAGGTGGAGGAGGATTGGGGACCACGGATGTGGAGGTGGAACAGGTTGTTGCTCGGTGGTATCCTGGTGGAGGACTTTAAGCTTGGAGAGGGCCTGGAGTGTCTGCATGGCCTAGGTGCAGACCTGTGGCCTGAAGTGTAGCAGAGAGTTGGAATCAGCAAGGAGTGGGACTGGAATGGAATCTGGCTCTGGAGCAAAAGGGTGAGGTAGTGGCTGCCCCCCAAGTTCTGGCTGGTATGGTGGCATGTCCTGCAGAGGAATGTGATGTTGAACTATTGGTCTGGGCACTTGGTAGATGGTGGCACATTCGAGTGCGAGGAATGTTTCAATGTTGGTCAAGAGGGAGGAGTGGTACAGACGCCTGAACATTGGCTTGGGGAGTGTGAGGTATTGGAAGAGTACTGGAGAGGTATCAGGTGCCGGATGGGGCAGAAGGTTCTGGAGGGAGAGGGAGGGGGGAGATGGGGAGAGCTCCGCCGTCGGCTGGTGGGGGGAGTTGGGGACGAGTGGCTGACCCTTGGGTGGGCCTTGGCAGTCTGGGTTGGGTTGGCTGGACGTTGGGCTCGTGTCTTTGAAGAGAGATGGCAGGTTGGGGTTGGGGACAAGTGGGCCCATTGGGAATGGTTACTTCTGGACATTTTGAATGGGTGGTGGTAAGGTTGGGAGCTGGGGAGAGGGCGACGCCAGGGGTTGGTGGGACGCATCTCTCAGAAGAGTGGTGGAAGGATTCGGGTTGTGGGTAGTCAGGTGGTGCTCGGGCAGGGGGTGTTTGAAGGGGGTGACCTGGGCCCATGGGGCATTGGTTGAAGGGAAGAGCGATATTGTATTATTAGTACTATAGACTTCGGTAATAAAGGGCAGTCCAAGTGACTATAAAAAAAAAAAAAAAAAAAAAAAAAAAGGGGAGGTGGCGCAGGACATTGAGCGGCATCTGGAAGAGTGGTACCCGAATCCTGTAGCAGGGTTGGGGGATCTTGGCCAACTGGTTTTGGGAGAGGAGATACTTCAAGTTCTGGCATCAACAACCCTGGGAATGGCACCTGGGGAGGATGGTTTGCCTTGGGACTTTTGGAAACATATGGCATCCATAGAGGAGGCACTGGAGGAGATGTTGCTGATGTATGATGCAGTCATCAGTACTGGGGAGTGGATTGGAGGGCAGCAGTTGGGGCTGGTGTCCCTGCTGTACAAGGACAAAGGGCATAAGGAGGACTGGAAGAACTGGAGACCAATTATGCTGCTGGATATGGACCACAAGCTGGTCACCAAAATCCTGGTGGCAAGGCTACAGGGTGTGGCTCAACAGGTGCTAGGGAAGGAGCAGCGAGGCTTTGTGGGGGGCCAGCTGATCCGGGATGGCATGGCATGGGTTCATTGTGTCATTGAAGGTGCTTGGGCTACAGGAGTGGATGGTCGCTTGGTCTTCCTAGACCAGGAGAAGGCCTATGATAGGGTCCAGAGAGTATGGTTAGAGAAGGTACTGGAGCACATTGGGGTACCAGTGGGCATTTGTTGGTCACTTATTAGATTACTAGAAGGGAGTAGGGCTGCGATTCTGGTGAATGGACACAGGGGGGCTTCTTTCCCCTTGGGGAGGGGGGTGCCTCAGGGTGATCTGCTGTCACCTATCCTTTATGCCTTCGCCCTGGAGCCTTTGTTGGATAGGATCCGGCATAGAGTTGGTGGACTGAATATCTTGGGCATCAATTGGAAGGTGGGGGCCTTTGCAGATGATATGGTAGTTGGGTTGGGCTCAGTGGCAGATGTGGCTATGCTCAAGGAGACAGTTGAGTGATATGAGAGGTATTCTGGGGCAAAACTCAACTGGCACAAGTGTGAGACAATGGTCCTTGGAGAAGGAGTCATAGGTGGGGATGTCATTGGAACAATTGTCCCAACTGGAGGAGTGGTACAGTACTTGGGTATCTATTTCTCAGTGTATGGCTCATTACTTCCCAAGGAGTGGTGGGAGCACAAGCTGGTAGAATGGGGGAAAGTACTGACAAGTTGGGGTGGTAGACAGGTGTCGCTGGCGGGAAGGGTAACTGTTCTGAATGTGTATTAGTTGCCAAAGCTTTGGTATCTGGGCTACCATTTGGACTTCTCTAAGTGGGTGGTCAAAAAGCTTCTCAAGATGGCCCACTCTTAGCTTTGGGCTGGACACCAGAGTCAGATTGGTTGGGAGGTACTAGCACTTCCTGTGGATCATGGAGAACTTGGTCTGGTGGACTTTCCCAAGAGGCTACTCTGCTTGAGGGCATGGTAGATGAAGAGGACCAGTGAGTTGAGAGGAGGAGAATGGGTGCTCCTTATGCAGCATTTGTGGGAGGCAAGGGTGTCGCCAAGGGGTGGCTCAGGTGATCTACTGTCCTTGGTGGCCTTGAATGGTAGCCAGAGGATGAGATACAAAGGATTCTGATGGAGAGTAGTAGATGGGGCCCATTGCATTGGGGTCCATTGGCAAGATACTGAAGGGGATGAGGACTGGGGTCCAGCAATGTGGAGGTAGGACAGGCTCTTGTTGGGAGAGAATCTGGTTGAGAACTTCTGCTTAGAGGAGGGCATGGAGTGCCTTAGGGGTCTGGGGCAGGACCTTTGGCTGGAGACCTGGCAGGGGGCTGGGATCGGGGAGAGATGGGACTGGGCAGGCATCTGGTCATGGATCAAGATTGTGTCAAGGTGGCTCCTGCCAAAACTCTGGGTAGCATGGTGGAGGTTGTTGCATTGAAATGTGATGCTAAACTTTAGGGCAGGCCATCTGGTGGATGGAGGGGTCTTTGATTGTGAGGAGTGTTATAATGTAGGGCAGGAGGGAGGGGTGGTGCAGACTCCTGAACATTGGCTGGGGGAGTGCAAGAGTATGGAGAATTTTTGGAAGAAAGTTGGAGAGAGGTTGGGAGTGTCAGTGCCTGACCCTGAGGTGGGTGGGTAGTGGGTGGCACTGCAGTCAAGGCTGGTGGGGGGGGTGGGGAATGAGTGGCTGATGGTTGGTTGGGCCATCGCAATATAGATGGGACTCGCAGAACACTGATGGAGCATCTTTGAGGTGGGCCCCTGGCAGCCAGTGAGACTGAGGGTAGTGAGGTGGAAGGAGCTGATGCTTGAGCTCCTCAAGGCATGGTGGATTGGTTGGGGCCCCAAGGGGGGGGGATGTAAGGGACTAGTAAGGAGGATTGTAGAGAAAAGTGGTGGAAGAGTTGTGGTGAAGGTGGATGGGGTATCATTTACAGGAACTAGGGAGGGGG
>RBNI01003826.1:0-15124 GCA_003990745.1 Jimgerdemannia flammicorona
AACCTAGGCTACTAAATTGTCCAGCAGTCCCACTGCTCCAGCTATGCCTGTCAAACACTGGCTATATTGACCCCCATGACATAGACTAGACTTGTCTGCTCACCAGGGCTGGATCATCGTTTACATGCAAGAGCACACCTATACGTTGGATCTAGCAGTGCCGGGACTGAATAAAGAATAGCCCCCCGAACCCCAAAAGAAAGCCCAAGGCAAAGAAAAACCCCCCAACCAACCAATAGAGAGCAAAGTGGATTCAAAGTGGGTGAGTAAAGGACTTACATGCAGCACCTTCCCCAAAGGACTTACACATGGACTAGGGCTGGAAAAGACCCCACTCCCACTCCCCGAGCCTGCGGGCCTCGATCATGTTACCATGTCAGCTCTCAGTTCTAGTTGGGTACTGCCAAATAAGGAAGGTCCCACTCCCCAAGCCTGTGGGCCTTGATCGCATTGCCGTGTCAGCTCCCAGTTCCAGTTGGGTATAGCCAGGACGCCAGCCACTGTACCACCCCACCCCCCATCAGCCAATTAAAAGGCCCCACCAAAATATTGTCCACCCCAGCCCTGATGGCCGCCCCCAGCCTGGCACCCCACTGGTCCACTGTAATTGCCCTTCCTCCTATCTGTGATGGCCATCTCCCCTCCCATCCTGACATTACCTGAAAAACAGTCACCTATACCAGAACTATACTTGCCAAGAAGCTCACCAAAGCCAGAGGGCCCCACCACAGACACCAAGGACCTGCAGGTAACCTACACTGAGTACTTGACACCCAAGGTCGGCTGACTCCCTACGTAGCCCGAGACATACCAAGACAACACCTTATTGGTGATGGCAAAAGGAAGAAGGCACCACACCAAAACGGATGCACTCCAGATGCAGCCGAAGACACCAGAAACCACGAAAAAGTGGAGAAGACACCAATCCGACACCGATAAAGGAGCAACTCATCACCATTGCCCTCCTCCCACCATGCCCATGCAGGCACAGCAAACCAACCCGAGGTAGAGGGAGTAATAATAGGAGAAAGGGGACTCAGAAGATTACCTACCAAACCTTGTGACTGGTAAGGTAGTGGAGAAAGGAGCAATCATTGCTCATCTCATATGCCATATGATCTTCTTATACTCTGATCTGGTAGCTTGCAAGGAAAGACTGTCTCTTGTGCTGATGTCATCATTCTGGGGTCACAGTTACACTATATATTATAGACTTTAAGTCTTAATTATTCTCTTTTTCAATATTTTGTAAATTTTCTTTACTTCTCTGGAGATATTTATACATTTTAAAGATCTTTTGATATTGACTAACTATTGGCTAAAAAATATAAAATAGAAAGTCACTAGAAATGAGATAAAAGTTATATCATAATAGTATTATTATAAAGTCATAATGATGCTATTTAATGATATTATTTTCACATATAAACTATAAAGTAATTGTTCTAGATTTTGACTAAATATTATAATATATATAATATATTATATTATAAAGTAGTAACAAACTTCTGTAAAAGGGGTTAAGATCTCTCCCAGAGTCTCAGATTCAGATAATATAATACTAGACTCTTCAGAGTCTAGTTCTGACCTTATGATCTCAGATGATAATATAGATACTAGTAAGACTAGTCTTATATTGGCTGATACAGAAAATCTCTGTAGTCAGATATTTATAGATATTTGAACTTGAGAAGTGAGTGCTTAAAATAGACTAATGAGTCTATTGAAGATATTATTTTTATATAGTTAAGCATTATTATCATAATACTCTTATAGGTTAAAGTCATTTATAAGGTCTAGCTCAATTTGACTTATCAATCAAATATACTATTATCTCAATTCAATAAACTAAAAGAGCAGTTTACAGAGATCTTACTAAGTTTACTAAACTTTGAAAAACTCTACTCTCTATAGTATATTTCTGAGTCAACTCAAATATTTGATATACTAGATAATGTTAATATAGAGATAACTGAACATCAATATTATATAGAAGTTAAAATACTATATTGATAAATGAACAAATATAATTCTCTTTCTCAAGTCATCAAGTTTATAAAATACTAAATAGTACTTAAGGATAAGTTCAATTATATTATAACTAGTAAGCTCATAAATACCTCAAGCTTACCAATAACTGAGAAATACTAGAACCTGAGTACTAGTATCCCTGAAGGTATACTCTATATCAATGAAGTTTCAAAATTATTTAGACTATATAATCTTAAATTTACTACTCAAATATTTTTCCATAATCTCTAGTTTGTATCTAGAAATGAATATTATCATTATGTGGATAGAAAGAATCTTTCCAAACTTTTAAATCCAATAGTAAGTTATTTATGCTAAACTAGCTTATGAACTTTTTTTGTAATATTTCTAAT
The DNA here is from genome assembly GCA_003990745.1 of Jimgerdemannia flammicorona. Taxonomy (NCBI): domain Eukaryota; kingdom Fungi; phylum Mucoromycota; class Endogonomycetes; order Endogonales; family Endogonaceae; genus Jimgerdemannia; species Jimgerdemannia flammicorona. Next base: position 2,385 of record RBNI01003826.1, read on the forward strand.
ATCTCTTCTTAATCTCTGTAGATTAATATTTTTATCACTTTATCAATTAGAGTTCATGATCTATTTGTAAATACAAAATTAGATTTGGTTATATTTTATCAACTTGTCTACTATAGGTAATAGTTCTATAGAAGTCTATAATATAACTAAGTAGTATTATATAATCTTATAGATAAGTAGTTTGAAATAAGATAAGATATAGATAAATATCTTTTTGCCTAAGTTTGTCTTCTCTTCAAAATTGAGTAAGATTGCCAAATCTATCAACTTGTATACTTGGAGTAGTATAACATATAGATATTAAGAATCCTAGTACTAAATACATAGTCTCTTATAATTGTAAGATAGAAATAGCTATTACTATATAGACTGAGTAATTCAATATTATATCTATAAATGTAATTATTTATATAATATATATGTAATCCTTGTTTGAGGAATATAATTCAGTAAGAAAACTTAGTAGGTGAATTGAATGTATACTTTTTTTATTTATATTTAGTAAATAAGTATACAGATTACATATCATAAGAGAAACTTTTTTAAATATATATTTTATTTATAAACACATAGTTGAACTAAATAGCCAAGTATATAGACTGAAAATACAGTTATACAAACTTGATATTATTTGTAATTGTGATCAGTTTTCATTCAAGGAGTATGCAGTAGCATTAGAAATATATATTCAATAATAAATTATATATAATATAAGAGTCTATAGATTATTATTAAAACTAAATCTTTATTGATATAAGTTGAAATTTTTATATATAGTATTTGTGGTATTTATTGTTCATGGTGTTCATAATATAGTAGTATTTATAGTATAGTTTGTAGATTTATTATAGATATATTTTACATAGTAAATATATCTCATCTTTTCATATTTAAGTTGAATTCCATTTATTTACTCCTTATAGATAGTAGATCTGGTTTAGCATTAGATAAGAAGTTATGTTATAAATCTGACATACTTCTTTAACTATATTATTTTACTTTTAAATTTCTTCTCTTTTAGTAAGATAAGATAGTGCTTTTTTGACCAAATGAATGATCACTATTTCTTAGTCTTTTTTGGTCTTATTGTACTGAATTTGTTCATTATATTATAATTTTTTACCAAATAGATGATTTTTTACAATAGTGTTTTTAGAGATAATATTGGTAGCATATTTATACAATTTAGAATATATTCTGATTAAGTTCATTGACTCTGAGTTTTATTCAAAAACTATATCTTAAGCTTGTCTAAGAGTGGTATCAATTTGTTGAAGTGTTTTGTTGACTTTGTTAGTCTGTTTGACTTTCTTTAAAAATTACTATCTTAGTATTTTATTTGGTGCTAACAGTGGTTTTTCATTTTATTATAAGATTTATTCTCTATTATCAAAGAACTCTTCATTGCTGACTGAAGGTGATGATGATATTGTTTTCACAAAATAATTCTTCATTGGCTATAATTTATATTTTTTTGTCAACTTGACTATATAGTAATAAATATCTGAATTTTATTGATAACATTAAGAATATTATTTAGAAAATCAGAACAGTTTAGTTACAGATCTATCCTGATAATAAATAATATTTGTTTATCATTTTTTTTATCTAGATAGCTATGCTTGTCAGTTACAAACTAAGTCTCAAATTTTTATATATTTCATGAACTAAATTACTAAGAATACAGATAGAAAGCATAATATATAAACTATAATTTTATGATATAAACTCAAATAACTGCAGACATAAACTAGTAAATACTAACAGATTTGTTTTCTTAAAAATATAGTCATATAAACTAAATAGCTATGAACTCAAACTATATTAAATAATATGAATACAAATAGCTATGAATACAAACTAGTAAATGCAAACTAAAGTTTTTTTTCCTGATATATATCTTTTATTTTATAATTAATATAACTAAATTTAATTAAATAAAAATAATAAATTTTTATAGATAAATTTAGCTATAATATTAAAAAAAGAATATAAATATAAGAAAAAAGTACTTATATCTAAAATAAATAATATAATTAATATTTATTAATTTAAAAAGTTACTTATTATAAAATATAGTCTTTTAAAAAATATTACTTACTAAATATATAATTTATAATAAATTTATAATTATTTATAAAATTATAAATTAATATTTATTAATTTTTATTATTCTTTTTTTTTTTTTTTTTTTTTTTTACTTCAAATTAAATATGTCAAATTTTAACATATATATAGTTAAATATGGCTGGATCAGGGTACAGGCTAATGGATATATATTTTTTGTAGCTGAATTTGATTAAGGCCAGACCAGAAATAAATGACCACTTTTTCGGAATTGCGGCTTTGGTGGTTTGCTTGCAGCGGATTGTGGCTTTTGCGGGCTATCGTGGCTTTGCGGAGGTTTGACGGCTATCGTGGCTTTCATGGCTTTCACGGCTTTCTTGACTTGCTTGCGGATTGCCGCCTTTCGCAGCTTTCGCGGTATTGTGTAGTTGAAAGATAAAAAGTGGTGTATATTACACTCTAAGTGCTAAATATTTTATTTTATAAAATCTTATTTTGTATATCAAGAAGACCTCTTATAAAACCAACACTTTTTTTTTAAAAAAAAATTTAGTACACCTCTGATCTTACGATCTCAAGAAGTATCGCCTTTGATCCAGATAGCAGGTATCTGGATGATTTGCATCCATTCTTGTGGCAGGTATGTATTTATCAGGTTGATCCGCGTTCACTTTCGTATCAGGTATATATTCATCTGGATGATCTGCATCCACTTTCGTATCAGGTATATATTCATCTGGATGATCGGCATCCACTTTCGTATCAGGTATATTCATCTGGACAATCCGCATTCACTTCCTTCTTCACTCGTTATTAGGGGGCTTAGTACAAGTGTAGTACAGGGCCGAAAGATTGGTCCCGGGGACCTGGGAATCTTGAAATTACAAGGTATTCTGACGTAGCGTTTTTCAGAAACTGCGAAACGAAAGGTTGCAACAAAACGAGAAACGATAGAGCATTTCATATGAACAAGCCAACTTACCTAAGAATTATGGGTCGTACTGGTCGCCGTGTAGCTAGCAAGCATCCGAAAAGGTTCATGCACCCGAAACGTTACATTGCACCAGGGCCCAGGTACCATACAACTACACAATGCCTGTGTTACAACGATAATTTTTTTTTTTTTGAAACCCCTATCGTCGCACAACAGTCCATTTTTGGTTCCGCACGCCGCAGTCATCGGTGGGACAAAACTGTACATCCCGATCATTGACATAATCATCCTGTCAACAATGCTCGAAATGGGATAGGACTTTCCCGATTGGAACATCCGGGACGGGACCATCCTGCCCCACAAACGGATCAAGAATAAGGGTTTGACCGACCAGACGTTTTCCGTCATATCTCGGCGACGCGGTTTTTGAATTTGATAATGTTTAGCGTGTTGGGATCCATCATTAAGGGCATTCCAAACAACCAAATATTATTAAAATTGGATAGCACGTCGGAGATACGATGAAAAACGTCCTAGAGTTCGGCGATTTTAATGATTGGTAAGTATTGGAATCCCCACACTAAACATCGTATCTCGGTGGCGCATTGGGAGAATCGGGGCTTGAAAAAACCGTGCTTTCCCAAAATAATCCGTTGTCGTTCTGTCAAGTCCGGCCTATCTGCCTATCCATTGTCGTTCTACTTGTACTCGTCATTCTGCCAGCTAGTAATCGTCCTTTTACCATTCTGCCGGAAAAGAAAAAAAAAAAAAACGTCATTCCACTCGTAATCGCGTTCTGTCAATAATCTTTCTGCTAGTATGAGTCATTTGGACAACCATTGCGTTGTCATTTAGTCGTCATTTTATTTATTTATTTATGAATTTATTTATTTATTATTTACACAGATCGAAGCGGGACAAGTTTCCCGTTTGGAATGACCCATTATACTGCGGGGCGACAATGGCATCCCGATGGGATCTGATCCAAAATCCCATGAGGATGGAATTCGGATTAATACATTCGTATACATCCTTAACTCCTTCGTCAAGTCGAATATCTTGCTTATTATGAACACTTCATCCCTACATAATAACTCGAGACTGGTGAGACTACTCCGCCTCCAGTTGTGACTTGATATGAGTCTGATGTTCTGGCTAATGCAATGTATCTAAAGCCAATGTGCTTTTTTGTCTTTGAAAATCAAAAGCTCTAGTAATTCCCGCTCATATTTTGCATCAGATGTAGCCATTTCGTATTATAGACTAGTCTATGGTAACTATGCTACTCTGACCAAAAGGTTTCTTACGGTTTCACGTGGAGATGATGTCAAATTAATAAATTAATAAATTAAAACCCCATGCGGCACAGTTTCCCTTTGTCTTTTGCTTCCACAACCGCGAATTATGGACCAGGACCGACAACCACAAACTATGGACCAGGACCGAAAACCGCGACCACGCACACTACACATACCCACACCACGGCGGAGAAGCATATCACCACTACGGGACATGCTCAGGCGATCACCTACGGACTGCAGCCCCAGCACCGGTTCGGAACAACCCGGCTCTCCCCGCTCGTCACTTGCCAGCTCCAGCCACGACAGTCCCACGGCCGTGCAGGCGGTCCCCCCTATGGACATCTGTAGCGGCTCGAAGGACGCAGCGCCCTCGACACCCTTGAATAAATCGCTGGCAAAGAGTAAGGAGGCCTCATTGGGGGTAACTGAGACGGATAAGAGGCGCGAGAGCTTCTCTGGCGTACGATCTTACAATCGTGATAGCAAGGTATGGCCGCCGTCACGCCACGCGGAAAGCGAAGACGAGGGGAATACTTCGCGAGGCGCTTGTCGACCTACCGTGCAGCAACGAGGACTGCCCGTCGCCGTCCCGGGTGGCGTAACGAGAGGTACGTGGCCCACACTTCCAATTGAGCCGGCAAAAGTGGAAGGATCGAAGAAGTGGCAGTGTGAATTTTGAAGGCAGCATAGGCCAGCAAATGACACATGCGCTCCAATATATTCTGCTTAATATAAAACTCATTGTTGTTTTTTTTGTTCATTATAATATATGGCAATTCAATAGATAGGATCAAGTAAGTGAGTGTTATTTACCGCGTATTTCAAAGCATCCTATATGGATCCTAGACACTAAACCGTTGCTTCCGTTCCGTTTACATTAGCCTCTTCAACAGCCTTGGCTCTGCCGGCCCTAAAGCGGCCAAAATGGCCGTCGACACTACATTCTTGCAAGCAAGATCCATCCCCTCTACCGACGTTTCGCCTGTCGACCCTACACCCTTGCAAGCAACATCCGTCCGCCTCCCTATATCTTTTACCGACGTTTCTCTCGTCGACTCTACACACTTGCAAGCAACATCCACCCTCCTCCCTATCCCTTCTACTGACGTTTCGCCCGTCGTCCATGACAAGATGTCCATTCACTCCGAGTCACCCGTAATCTCGCTCCCAGACACCGAGGTCCAAGACACCGAGGTTGCTTCGGCGGATGACAACTCCAAGTCGCGCCAAGACACTAAGGTCGCGTCCACGGCCGACAACCCTCAAGACACCGAGGAGAGCTACCTCCTCTCTTTCAAGATCGACATCCCGGTCCTCCAAAAATTGAACCGCTTCATTAAGGCAGACGCGTTAATCCATCCCTCCAAACAACAGCATCTAAATGAGGTCAGCAACAGGTTGACAAAATTCCAAGCAGCAGCCAGAGGTTACCTGCTACGCACGAAACCTTGGATACTCGAGTTCAAGTCACGAAAGTTATTTGCCTCAAAGGATCAGGAGACAATATCGCGTGAGGCGATGGAGGGCCGCTTTGAAGAGGTTGTTGACGATGTGAGTTTTCCTTACTCCCTACAACTCGTTTGAGAACTTCGTTCGCGTACTGATGCGCAAGTTTATCGTCTGTTATGCAGAAAAAAATTGACCTATACAAGGAGAAACTAGTAACAACAAAGAGCGACGTAGGTGCTCTCTGCATCCTTTCTAGCTCACAATCATTCTCGTGCTTTTATACACGAGTTTCATTGCTAAAAGCTTTTTACCACTTGACAGTCAACCAAACAGATCGAGCAACTCAATAAACAGCTTCAAAATGAATCTGGCCTGCGCGAATTCTCAGATTCCCAATTAAAGAAGGCTCAGGCCGAGGTACATATTTAACCTTTGCTCAAAGTTCAGACGTACGCATCATTATCTGAACCTCGTGCTCGCTATCAAACAGATTCTCTCATTAAAATATACCCTTCAACGCGAGTTTGAAGAGAAGAAGATTCTTGAACGGCAAGTTCAGAAAGAATCTGGCCTGCGCAAATCCTTGGAGACTGAATTAAAAGAGACTCGGGCCGAGGTGCATATTTTATTTTATTTTAATTTTTTTTCTCAAAGTTCAGACATGCGCACACACATTGAGCATCATTTGATGACCCTTTGTTCGCTATCAAACAGGTTCTCTCATTGAAAGACGCTCTAGAACAAGTCAAAGTCCTTGAGCAGAAAGCAAAAGAGGAAGCCGATGCGCGACTGGGATTAGAGCGGAAAGCAGAAAAGGAAGCCGAGGCGCGAATTGAATTAGAGCAGAAAGTAGAAAAGGGAGCCGAGGAGCGACTTGAAATAGAGCACCGTCTCGAGAAGGTTCAAGCTGAGGTGTGTAGTCTGTCAGCGCTCTTGCCAACAACATATCCTTAGTCACAGAACTTTCCTACCTTTATCCCTTATTTGCGTGCATTTAAGAGTGCCGCTGCATTCCGTCAACTAGAGCAGATGCTCTGTAAGGTATGTTCGTCTACTTACCTTTATCACAAGAGGCATAAATGTATATAAAATACTTACCCTCTTTTCTTGAATTCCACTAGGCTTTCCCTCAGCTGGTTGAACATCCTCCTTCCGGCGGCAAGCCCGCCCAACCTTCCAAGGAAATAAACACACCACCGTTATCTAAAAAACGCTCCGTGTTGGGGGCCTCCGTCAATGACACTTCCCGTTCCCGTTCTGCCGCACCGGACCGCCCAGCAGCAAAACCGAAGGCGACAACAGTCCTAGGATCTGGTCGTCCCAGCCCAAAGGCCAGCAATGGAGCAAAGGCTCCGTATGTATTATTTATTATTGAACTAGCGATCGATTGTTATTTGTGCCTATTCCAGAGCATTCCAACTCATCTGCCATTTATACTTTTACTTTGATAGGCCAAAGCCGAAAAGAACAAATTAATTTCTTTTATCAACTTGTAAATTATTTCTCTTCCTGTAAATTTAAACCCACACCCACAAAGCTATGACAGAATAGGAAGGCCAGGTGCCACTCCTTTTTTATTTTATTATTACTATTTATTTATTTATTTATTTTTATTTTTTTTTTTTAAAAAAAAAAAAAAAAAAAAAAAAAAGTACAAAATGGTTGCTAAATTGTATTCTTTGCAGACATACACTTGTTCATATGTTTTCCTTGCTATCCTGCCAAAATACTGTAATTGTGGCGGGAAAGGGTGATGGATAAGCAGGAGGTGTTGTGTAGAAAGGCAATAGGGTATAGGATAGCGTGGATGTCGAACATAGGAGTAGCAGATTGCTGTAGAAGTTGACTTGTTCAATCAGTGTGCTAGAAATCTCAATGTGCATAATGAATACATTTGAACCTAACTGACAAGCATATTGATTGGAAAAGCGAAACTCAAATGATCGACAACTCAGTTGAAGATACGTAGTTATTCCATAAGTTATCCGAATGGGCTTTGGAATGAATTTCGCTCTCGTTTCGCACAGGCCCTCTTATCCCAGGTTTGCAACTAGCTCGGACGAAAGAGTCAAGCCGCGCATCAAGAACCCACCAATATGCAGATTCATTTCGTGATGGAGCGAACGCACATAGGACATCATTTTGGATGGCAGAACGTAATATATAATTAGACAATTCCATGAGACATACTGAAGAAAACAGAAATAGACAAAATGAAAAGATAAATAAGCAAGTAAAAACAGAACACTTTTTCTACTCTTCAAGACTAGGAGGAATATGAAGTTATATACAAACTTGACAGCATGCTACCCTCATAGAGCCGGATCTTGACCCGCCGCGACAGACAACCCCTTCCTTTCACAGATCCATCGCACCCCACCGACGCCTTCCAACTATACACCCACCGTCCCCGCCGCCCCGCTTCTCTCACACCGTGACCCGATTGACCTTATCCCTCTCAATCCCATCCAGCTTCTCCTCCTTCTCAAATACTCCTTACGCCTCTCATCGCACCTCCCTTAACACAACACGCTCCTCTCAACATCGACCCACGAGACAGGATACTCCGCGGCGCCCCCCCCGGTAGCGGCCATCTGGGGCTGTGGGGAGTCAATGGCCTGACGGATGATGCACCAATCGATGATGTACCTTCCCCATTAGGACCCACCCGAGTGCGAGGCAACGAGGACGTCGTCCGTCGAGGGGAGCCAGATTATGCGCAGGAAGGAGAACGTGCGGTCACATGTGGAAATCGCCCGCGGGGGTGAGTTGGAGCGGGTGGTCAGTTGTTGATGTGTGCGTACTTGTAGGCGATGAGGCAGAGGTTACGGGACGGTGCGTAGGGCGGTTGAGGATAAATTCACCCTTGATCCGGGACTTTTGGAGCAGGTATATATAGTCATCTGGATGGTCCGAATAAACTTTCGAATTAGGTATATATTCATCTGAATGATCTTTCAGCTCCCATTTTTCGCTCATCTTCTGTAGTTCCATTAATGGTCCCGCATTTCATCGTCGCACAGCAATCCATAGTTGGTTCCGCATAACAGTCCATAATTGGTTCCGCATAGTAGTCCATAATTGGTTCCGCAGTCAGCAGTTCGTGGCACAGTATGTCGATCATGACATAACACTTATCGTTCTGTCAATAATACTCCAAATGGAATGGGATAGGACATCCCGATCGGGACTCCCCTCAAACGAATCGCTTTTTGTGAGTTCGAATTCGACCTACTAGACATTTCCCATCGTATCTTAGCGATTTTAACCTTGGAATCCCATTCCAGCAACACTAAATATTATTAAAATCGAACACCCAAACGGTTTTCAGCATATCTCAGTGACACATTGGCCGAAAACGTAATCGAGTTTCGTCATCGGAGACTGAAATTGTCCGTTATCGTTGTCACTATCGTTCTGCTTGTGTTTTCTCATTCTGCCAGCTAACAATCCAATAATCATCATTCCGAAATCCTTCGGATCAATCCATTCGGATACAAGCTCGACTCCATCAAACGACTCGGTATCGAATATCTTGTTTATTAGGTTATTCGGAGCACTTCATACCAACTTAATGACTTGCACAAATTGCTGATGAACCCGAGTCTGATGAGACTACCCTGCATCCAGTCGTGACCTATGAATCACGCTCTTCATCGGATTCATAAATATGGAGCACATATTGATTTTGTGAGTTTTTGGTACCTCGGCTGATGTAATGCGACATCTACTAGTCATACTAGTCAACTCTACTGAAAATCAAGAGCTTTCAACCTCATATTTTGCTTGTGATGACTATAATACCCTGCATCAGGCATAGCATGCCTACTGTTCATCATTGTTTACCTGGATGTCAGGGTGTAGCCATTGCGCTATAAAAAAAAAAAAAAAAAAAAAAAAAAGGTGTAGCCATTGCGTATGAAAAACTAGTCGACTAGGCTAGCTTTCACGTGGAAATGGTCAAATTAAAACCCGTACGCCACAGCTTTTGTGCCCTTGCCCTACTCCAAAGACTGATTCCACAACCGTGAACTATGGACCGACAATCACGACAATCACGACCACGCACACTACACATACCCGCACCACAGCGGAGAAGCATATCACCACTACGGGAACTGCTTGACCAATCACCTACGCCCTACAATGCCGGAGTGCTGGTGCCTGGTGGCGCACCGACAGGTACGTAGCCCACCATTTGGCAAAGGGGGGTGAATTGTAAAGGTAGCATAGGCCAGCAAGTGTCACATGCGTTCCAACCTATTCCATTTAATATGAAACTCATTGGTTTTCTTTTTGTCTATTGTATAATATATGGAAAATCAATAGAAAGGAGCAAGTGAGTGGGTGTTATGTGCCGTTTATTGTCCGTATATGGATTCAGACACTCAACCGTTGCTTCTACTACGTTCTCAAACAGCTATGGCCCTACTACACCCTTGCAAGCAACATCCGACCTTCTCTCCATCCCTTCTACCGACGTTCCGCCAGTCGACCCTACACCCTTGCAAGCAACATCCGACCTTCTCTCCATCCCTTCTACCGACGTTCCGCCAGTCGACCCTACACCCTTGCAAGTAATGTCCGCCCTCCTCCCCATCCCTTCTACCGACCTTTCGCCCGTCGACCCTACGCCCTTGCAAACAACATCCGCCCTCCTCCCCATCCCTTCTACCGACGTTTCGCCAGTCGACCCTACATCCTTGAAAGTAACATCCGCCCCCCTCCCCATCCTTTCTACTGACGTTTTACCCGTCGTCGACGACGATGAGGAGAGTCATCCCTCCAAGATCGACATCCGGCTCCTCGAGAAAATGAACCGTCACCATTCGTCAAGCGTGTTACGTGGCCTCCCTCGATGGAATCTAGGTGAGGTCGGTAATAGGATGACAAAATTCCAGACAGCAGCCAGAGGCTACCTGCTACGCGCGAAACCTCGGATACGCGAGTACAAGAAGTCAATCAGCGCACGTAAGTCAATCTAAAATGTTCATTTTACCTATTTTGTCTATATATTCCCTGTTACATATACCCTCCCCCTTTTCTCTCTCCCCTTTCCCAAACTCGTATAAATTCCGGTCTCTCTTCTTCCAAACCATACAACCCGCATATTATACCCAGGCATCGTCTTCGTTACTAATGTCCAGGCGTGTGCGCGCGGCTATATCATCCGTAAGATGGTTGACACTCTCCGGACACACTATATCGCGGCTTCCAGAATCAAAGCAATATGGTAAGCTGGGACTATTTACTTGGCCCAGGCGTCGAATCGTGTGTTATTTATTTCACCGTTGTGTTGCTGTGCTAGTTGCCTAAAAAAAAAAATCCTGAATGCATTTGGCTGACCCTGCGCCGCTCGCTCCAGGCGTGGCTTCAAAATAAATTCTTTGGTCCCAGAAGTTGACAATGACCCTCGGATGGATCAGGAGATCATATCGCGTAAGGCGATGGAGGACCGCTCTAAAGAGGTTATGGACGAGGTGAATTTCCTTGAACTTTGTTTACTTCTTACAGCTCGTTGAAAACTTCGTTTGCGTACTGACGCAAGTTTATCGTCAAATTGCCCGTTTGAAAGGTACGGTTACTCAAAATGCAAGTTGATGTTATGAAGGAGAAAGAAGCCGAGGTAGGTGCTCGCTGCATTCTTTTTAGCCCCAATCATTCTCGCACTTTTACCCACGAATTCCATTGCTAACAGCATTTTTCCACTTGATAGTCAGCCAAACAGATCGAGCAACTCAAGCACCTCGATGAACAAGTTCAGAAAGAATCTGGTCTGCGCATATCCTTGGAGACCCAATTAGAGAAGGCTCAGGCCGAGGTATATATTTGGCTTATTTTAACCTTTGCTCAAAGTTCAGACGTGCGAATCATTAGTTGACCTTTGTATTCGCCATCAAACAGATTCTCTCATTGAAAGATGCTCTAGAACAAGTCAAAGTCCTTGAGCAGAAAGCAAAAGAGGAAGCCGACGCGCGACTGGAATTAGAGCGGAAAGCAGAGAAGGAAGCCGAGGCGCGACTTAAATTAGAACACCATCTCGAGAAAGTTCAAGCTGAGGTGTGTAGTCTATCAGCGTTTTGCCAACAAATTATCCTTAGCTACAGAACAGTCCTAACTTATATCCCTTATTTCGTGATAGGCGAGTGCGGCTGAAAAGAGAATCCGTCAACTTATGATCTCTCAGGTACGTCCACGACTTACCTCTATCAATGATATATCCACAAGAACCAAAATGTACATCAAATATTTACCCTCTTTCCCTTGAATTCCACTAGGCTTTCTCTCAATTGAACAAACCCGTCGGATCTTCCAAAGAAAATAGAACACAGCCGCCATTTAATATGCTTGCCCCAAATAACGTCGCCGGCAATGGCCCTCCCCGTTCCCGTTCCCGATCACCACACCCCGCCGTATTGAAGGTGGGGTACCATCAAGTATCCTAGTCTCTGGCCATGCCAGTCCACAAGCGCACCGTCCTTGTATCAGCAAAGGCTATAGGTATTATTTATTTATTGAATTGGCGACCTCGATTGTTATTTGTATATACCTATTCTAACTTATCTGTTACATTATACTTTCGTTTTAATAGGACAAATGTAAGATCCGAAAAGCCAACAGTCGCTCGAAACGAATCCAACCCTTCTATACTTAAAATGCTTCAAACTAATTACTTTATTATTATTATTATTATTATTATTCATCCCCCCACCCCCGACCCCCCACCCCCTTCGCCCAAAAGTAATAATAATAAAATGAAAGCTCGCGAGATGCTAGATGAAGATATACAACTTTCTTCACATCGGCCTTTTGTCTAATTATTATCACGATGGTATACCATTGAGAACCAGAGCTTGTTTTCATCAATCCTTAGAGTTTAGGGCAGTAATCTCGTTTGGCTCCCATGAATTGTGCTTTTATGATAATATTTTCTCGAGTTCGTGCTGACTCGCCCAAGTATGACATTCTTCAAGCTTGCATTTTTTTTT
>RBNI01003827.1:0-15122 GCA_003990745.1 Jimgerdemannia flammicorona
TTTTGATGTTCACTCCTTTGTGGGCCAGGCTGGTCAGTGGGGCTGTAATAGTAGAGTATCCTTGGATAAACCTTCGGTAATAACTGGCAATACCCAGAAAGTGCTGGAGTAGCTTGAGGATAGTAGGGATAGGGATATCCTTGAGGGCTGATACCTTTTGGGGGTCCACATTGATACCTTCAGCAGAGATGATGTGTCCTAAGTACTCAATCTGGTCTTGATAGAATTTACACTTGCTCATCTTGGCATAGAGCTGGTATTCTCGCAGGAGGGTCAGTACTTGTCTGAGGTGGGTGTAGTGTAACTCTACTGTCTCACTGTAGATTAGTATATCATCAATATACACAAGGACACAGATGTTGAGGAGTGGTCCAAAGATATCATTCATCAGATACTAGAATGTTGCTGGTACATTGGTCAATCCAAAAGGCATGACTCGGAACTGGTAGTGTCCAAACCATATTCAGAAAGCTGTCTTTTCAATGTCCTTCTCATCAATGAGAATCTGGTGGTAGCCATTTCACAAATCCAGTAGAGAAAAGGTCTTGGCCTTGAAGATTTGGTATAGCAACTCATCAATCCTGGGCAAGGCATACCGGTTCTTGATGGTGATCTTGTTGAGGGCTCTGTAGTCAATACACATTCGCAGAGAGCCATCTTTCTTCTTGACAAATAGAATGAAGGCTCCAAATGGAGAGCAACTGGGTTCAATGTATCCTTGGGCCAGTAGTTTGGTCAATTCATCCTTGAGGGTCTTGAGCTCAGGTTGGGCCAGTTGGTAGATACTCTTTGTATGGGGGTTCAGATCCTGGAATAAGATCAATTCCATGTTAAATTTGGCACTTGGGTGGAAGTTCTTGGGGGTCTTGAAATACGTCTTGGAACTCTTCAAACAGTTCTTGAGCTTCTGTTGGAATTGGACTGCTTGTAGCTTCAGTGACTTCTTGTACTATACAGATGAAGTAGGTGTTTCCCTTTTTTCAAAAGAGTCTCTTCATTTGAATGGCAGAGATGATTTCGATTCCTTGATGATTGGTGCCTTTCTGGGGTGTCAGGGTGATCTTTCTGCCCTCGTGGGTCAGGTTAACCTCATTGGTTCTCCAGTTGATATCTGGGTTATGCTGGGTCAACCAGGCTTTTCCTAAGATAATATCTTGTCCTGGGAGGTCTACAATGCTGAAGTCCAACTTCTCTTGATATTTACCAATTTTGAGCAAGAGATCTTCACAGATCTTGGTCAATGGTGCAGTCTTTCCATCATCGAAGATAACACTTCTTTTCTCAGTAGTTGGTCTGCTTCAGGCTCCAATCCTCTTGGTGGTCTTGGTGCTGATGTAGTTTCCAGTAGCACCACTATCAAGCAAGACATTGATATTCTGTCTGTAGACTTGGTCTGTGAACTTGATGCAACTGTCCTCCTTCTTGATAGTGTTGAGTTCTTCATCCTCATTGTTGTCCCAATTGCTGTCAGTCTCCTCAAAGTCAGTTTCTCCCTATCCTTCACAAGGAGGGTTGTCTTGTTTGGATTCCTCAGTCTGTGGGGCTTGGCATTTCTCAGATTGAATTTTGAAAACTTTGGAGAGGCATGCATGGCATTCACCAATATGTTCCATGCAGTACATTCGAATAGAATGAGGGCATCATCCATATGGTACATAACCATCTGCAATTCTCTTGTACCAGTTTTCATCATCTTCCTTCATGGTAGTGACCTTTTGACTGGGAGGTTTGTTGGTAGATCCAAACTCTTTCTTGCCACGGTCTGTCTGGGAGAGTTCGGGGACTTCTTCAATGGTGAGATCTTGATGGATTTCTTCAATGATTTCTTGGGCAATTCTTTGGCCTGCTTTGACTTCAAATGATGTGTCTCCAAAATTTCGCAAAATGACATGGATTTCACCAGTAAATCCTTGGTCAACTACTCCTCCTCCTAGTCCAATATTGAACTCTTTGGCTAGGCTGCTTCATTCAGCAAGGCAGATGTATGTACCTTTGGGGGCTTGCATTACAATCCCTGTTCACACTGTAGCATTGGTACTTGGTGGAATAGTGAGGTCTTGACTGCTGTAGAGGTCATAACCAGTATAGGTTGGGTGGACTTTAGTGGGGATGGTAGCCTTGTACTATATCTTCTGTACTTTGATGACATTCTCAGGGTTCTTCTTTTTTAGACCTTCTCTGATGACAGTAATGTTCTGGTTACTGGGTTTGCCTGATCTGTTTCTCTTCTCAGGGCATTTGACTGAGATATGTCCTGCCTTCTTGTAGATGAAGCACAATCCCTTTTCATGGAGCTGTCTCTTTTCATCCTCAGTGGGAGGTCTGGGTCCTCTGGGGTTTCGCTGGTTCCTTTGATCATATCTTTGGTCATTCTTTTGATCATTTCTCCTGGTAGGGTTTTTTTTTATCTTGGTTATCCTTCTTGTGTTCTTGATTTCGTGGAGCTTGTGCAGCAAGGATTTCATGGGCTCTTCTTTGTACTTGAGCAAAGCACCATGAGTAGTGGGAGCATCCTTGGGGAAGACCTTATTCCTTGATCTTCTGGGTGAGCCAGTCTGGTAGGGCTGTAAAGAGGTGGTTGGCTCTGGTACCATTGATGGCCAAATTGTTCTCCTGGTAAGTAAGTCCAACAGTTTTGAGATAGGCATCCATTCTGATGGCAAAGGTCTCTAGATCTTCTTCGCCATTCTTGTGAAACCTCATCTGGGACAGTTTGTTCCATGTTTCTTGTATATAGGCTACATTTCGGAATTTGGTCAGTAGCAAGGCCTTGAGTCCTGGGCCTGCTTCATGGTCATCCCAACCTGGTCTATTGTTGCCAGGTACTTGTCCATTGACTTGAGGGCAGGCTTCCCAGGTTACTGGGTGTTGTTCCAAGGTTTGCCAGAATTCAGCTGCTGTTCTAGTGAAGAATGTAGCTACTGTTTCCACTTGTGCTGCTGATGTAGCAAACAGCTGTTGAAGGGTGCTGTTCTGGTTGTTTGTGAGCATTCCTATAGGTACTCAGTTGTCATTTCATTGATTTGCTCGGTAGCCTGTATCAACTGCATTGATGAAGTTTTCGATATTGCTGTTCTTTCCACTGAATGTTGGGATTCACAAGGTCTTGGTTGGTTTGTTCTGCTCAGCAATCTATCCTACTATTTCTGCTAGTGCTGCTAGCTGGGTGGTCAGTGCTGTAATATTGGCATCTACCATTGTATTGACTATTGGTGGTGGGCCTGTTGGGGTAGATTCTCCTGAAGATTGTTCTGCTTAGTGGGGTTGTGGTGCTGTATGACTTGGAGTTACTTGATTCCTGGATATTAAGTCAAAGAGTCCTGTGAGAGAGGGTAAACCAAACCTCTATATAGATGGCTGTGTTGGTTCTGGGATTTGATCTTCTTGACCTGTGGTTCCTTGGTAGATTCCTAGGCCTGCTGTTCCTCGTTGACTATCGTCAGACTGGTAACCTGTAGAGTCTTCATCTGACTCCCTTCCCTGATGAGATAGTACATCCTCATACTGACTAGGTCCTTCAAAGAAGATATCTGTCTCTGGCTGAGTAGATGGACCTGCTCCTTGTTCAGCAGTAGGGGATGGGTGGTCTGCTTGCTCGTTCTCGTACCTGGTTATGGTAGAGGCATAGTATACAACTAGCCTATAGTAGAGGGAGGTCTTGGTTGGGGTATGATGATATCTGTCAGAGGCAATCCACTTGGCAGCTGCTTCTTTTGCAGCAGGGGGTGAGATATAATCTAAAAAGTCCTGAGTGGCTATAGTAGTAGATTCTGGGGTCCTAGTGGTTCCAATGTGTCCTCAGAGGAGTTCGTAGAACCTACGGTGGCTGACAATATTCCTAAGTCCTGGGTGGTATGTCCTAAAGGCCTGGTATAGATCCTTGTAAGCCTGGTCAATTACAAGCTGGTGGGTTCTTGGGTCTGTAGTTTCCTGGTACCACCTGGTCCTAATGGCAAGGGCTTCTCTGGCTCTGGTTTGGGGATCCACAGTTGGTTCTGGGGGTTACTCCTGTCCAAGGTTGGTCTTGTTCCAACTTCAGGAGTGTGTTCTTTGGTGCCTTCTTGACTGGTAATCCGCTGCTACCAAGTTATAATAACTCTCACTTCTATCCCTCTCTTATCCTTTAGATAATTAGAGAAGTGGACTATTACTTAGAGACTTAGTACACAATGTGTACCAAGAAGCCTTCAGTTGAGGAAGCACTCACTTTAAGTAGTTGTAGCAGCAGTGCCTTATCTTTCAAAGGTCTTTCTTGTGTGCCTTATCTTTCAAAGATCTTTCTCTTGTGCCCTATTTCGAGGGTCTTATTCTTTGCTGTACACAGACTGAATTCACCTTGGAATTCAGGTTCAATGGGTTTACTTAAGTCTTTGTGATTTGTATACTGGTCTCAGTTCTGACAGAAGTTAGCTAGGCTTCTGGAGTTTAGTCAGAAACACTAGAGTCACTTAGATGTCATTACTAAGACTCAGGGGAATGTGTGTGTGTGGGGGAGACTTGATTCTTGTATTAAGGACTGAACTAAAACTGCTTTATTTCAGATAGAAACTGGGGGGTATTTATACAAGTTGGTCTGCGATTTCTGACTAAGTATGAGTGACCAATTTGGTAACTATAATAAGGTTTGTGATCGCGACCTTTGTCAGGTGGTTTTTGGTAAAGAATATCTTTGTAATCAGGACCTCAATTACTAGGCAATGATCAGCAGCTGTGGCAACTATTGCTGTGGTGCTGATTATTGGGGATAAGCTGGATATCGTTTTTTCCACATTGTTTCACATTGTTCATTCATTTGTATGCTGTACTCGATCATATGATGACTTCATCACTGGGTCATGTGATCGTTCGTTGCGTCCCATCTGTTCGCTCTATTACAAGTAGAGAGCTCTGTATATATACCAGTGACAGGCAAGTAGACAGACAGAGAGGAGGTGGGAGAGGGTGGTTTTGAGGATATCACTGAGATTGTACCAGAGACTCAATTGGAGGACATCCAGATGGCTGGGGCAGCTAATATACACTGGGAGTATCTGGAGGCAGGTGAGGTGGTGAGGCTAGAGAAGAACTCAGAGAAGGATGACTTGGTGGATATTGTCTCAGATGTCTCAATTGATCATGAGATACTGCAGGAGTTGAGCAGAACCTCCAGGCCTGCCACTCTCAGACCTTTAGAGATGATGTTGGATACCTGGTTTCAGGCGGTGCTTGAGGAGCTTGCAGAGGAGGATATCAAAGAGATGGATGTATTTCATAGGTCACAGGAGGCTTGGGAGGGATTTCTCAATATAGCTATACAGGGTTCTAAGCTGGTAATGGCAATGGTGGCAGCACTTCTGGATGATGAGGGGTATGATGTTGATGAGGAGAGGATGGCTGGTATCAAGAGGATAGCATCAGGGCAAGTGGAGGCATTCTGTGGCAGTGAGAATGGAGTACATATCTGGAGGGCTATCTGTGAGGAATAAAGAGAAATAATCTGGAACAGGACAGAGAAGGTAGTGGCAACTCCAGTGGAGCTCTAAACATTTTCACCCATAATGATGAACAGTCTACATATTTTGTCTTTAAATGTCAATGGTCTGTACAATGGTGTTAAAAGATGGCATCTGTTTTGATGGCTAAAGGTTAGAAAGTATGACATGGTACTTCTACAGGATATTCATGCCTATAGTGAGCAGGACTATGTAGAGTGAAGCAAGGAATAGTTTGGCAGGTTGGAATTTTGGTGGGTGTTGGAAAAGGAGAACTGGTAGAGGCTGAAACTTATGGTGATCAATTGGTGTAGGGTAAATTGAAAGGAGGAGCTAGTAATGGATTAGTAGTGGACTTAGTATATCTCCCTGTAGTTGGCAGAGAGCAAATCTGATGAGTGGAGGGCTGGCTGGTATGGGAAGACCAGGTGGAAGTTGAGCTGGATATTTTGGGGAGGGACTTTAACATGATTCATGATAAGACATTAGATAGATCAGATGGGGGGATTGGTATAGCAGGCTCTACTGGGCTCTCTCGATGGCTCCAGATTGAGAGGAATATAGGACTAGTGGATGGGGTCTAGCAGTGGCAGGGAGATAAGCCAGGGCCCTTTACCCAGTGGCACTCTATTGAAGAGGGGCTGGTTGGCACAAGGATTGACTGGCTTCTAGTAGCTGAAGGCTGGGGAAATGTCCTGGATATTGTCGAGGTACAGTGGTGTCCTTGGTCTGATTACTGGAGAGTAGAGGTGTGTGGCAGGTTTCAGGCTGTCAGTGGGGAAAAGAGCTGCTAGTGTCTCAATGTAGCTCTCTTTTTTTTTTTTTTTTATAGTCACTTGGACTCTGCCATTTATTACCCTTCTATTTATAAGTTTATAGTATACCCCCCCACTACCCGATTCCCATGGGTGTGCCACTCCCCCCACCTACATGAACAAAGACCACTTTCTCACCTACAACACTCACCCTCCACCCACTCTGCCAACAGATTTTCTCTACCAAACAATGCCTTCAACCCCCCTACAACCCCCAACCAAGCCACCAGCCCATTAGGGTGTCTTCCATAAGACTACACCACCTCAGCAGCCTGACCTTGGAGCCAAGTCTCTACCCATTCTCAAAAACATATAACCAGTGACTGGCCAGCCCCACCCAAATGGCCAATGCCCAGCCTAACATCAGCTATTCCTTCCCCACCCCCCCCTCCAATCTATCCCTTAAATCTTCTCATTACCCCCATACTCCAGCTCTCCAACCCACTCCCCCCAGATGATCCCCAATGTTCTGCCAAAAGGTACCAAGTACCTCATACTCTCCTAGCCAATGTTCAGGTGTCTGTATGTATCCCCCTTCCTGCCCTACATTATAGCACTCTTTACAGTCGAAGCAACCTCCCTCAATAAGGTGACCTGAGCGGAAGTTGAGCATGACATTCCGCCTCAGCACATGCCACCAGACCACCCAGTACTTTGGCAGCAGCCACCTCCTCACCTCAGTACTCCAGACCCAAATGCTATGCCAGTTCCACTCCTTGCCAATTCCTACTCCTTGCCAACTGCTAGGCCACAGGTCCTGGCCTGGTCTCTGCTGGCATTCAATCCCATCACCGCTGAGGGGCGGAGTGGAGGACTGGCAGTATGGGAGGAAGTGGAAAGACTGAGTGCTCTGGTGGATGTGAGTAGAGAATGTTGGGGGGATAGGAGGGTGTACATGCACTGGGCCGGGGGCCTGGGGATGAGGGTTGATTGGATTCTGACAGCCAGCTGCTGGGGCTTGGATATTTGGAAGTCACTGGAGGTGGAATGGTGTCCTTGGTCGAATCATTGGGGGCTTTTAGGACAGGGACATTTTGGGGGGAGTGGGGATGGGCCTGGACATTGGCACCTTAATTCCTCCCTACTAGATGATGAGATCTGGTGGGATGAGTGGGCTGAAGACATTCAACTGTAAGTGGAGTGCTGGAGGCAGGAGGGTGCCCCAGTTGGCATTCAGTGGATGAGGATGAAGGAGATGGCCAGGACCTTCTGAAGCAAGGCTGGTAAGGAGGCTGGGAGACAGAGGAGGTGGCGGGTGTGATGGGCTTCTTGTAGACTGACTAGACTCTTGGAGGACTGGGTGAGATGGGTGATGTTGGAGGGAGAGGAGGACTGGAGAGTGATAAGGGCAAGAATGGAGGTGGTTGAACTATAACAGGTGCTGCAGAATGAGGAAGAGGCAAGGGTTCAGGGTCTGGTAGTATGGCTTCGTTAGCAGGGGTTGGAGGAAGGGGAGTGGCCCTCAAAGTTTCTCACAAGAGCCCTTCAGGCAAGAAGGGTGCAACAAAGGTGGGAGGGGGTGCTAAATGCTGATGGTATATTAGTGCATGGGGTACAAGACATTCTTGGATCATTAAAGGAGTATTGGAGTGGATTGTGGAGTGAGGAGGAGGGTGGGGCAGATACTGAGGACATTGACTGAGCATTGGAGGATTGGCATCCTACACAAGCAATTGGGCTGGGGGACTTAGTAATGCCAGTGCAAGAGGAGGAGATCCACCTGGTTCTTGCTGCGACAACCTCGGGTACAGCGCCTAGGAAGGATGGGCTACCCTGGGACTTCTGGAAAAAGATGGTGGGAGTCCCAGGAGTACTGGGAGAGATGATGGTACTGTGTGATTGGATTATACAAATGGGGAGATGGGTGGGAGAACAGGATCTGGGGCTGGTAACATTGCTTTATAAGAACAAAGGAAGGTGAGAGGACTGGAAGAACTGGAGGCCAATTATGCTACTAGATATGGACCGAAAGTTGGTTACCAAGGTAGTGGTTGCGAGGTTGCAAAAGGTGGCCCAACAAGTCCTGGGTGATGAGCAGAGGGGATTTGTGGGAGGCCAGCTCATCAGGGATGGCACAGTATGGATTCATGGAGTTATTGAAGGAGTACAAGCCAGTGGACTGGATGGACATCTGGTCTTTCTGGACCAGGAGAAGGCTTATGACCAAGTGCATCAGGTCTGGCTGGCAAAAGTTTTGGATAGGATTGGAGTCCCGCAACTGTTCCAGACAGCTATGGTCAGCCTACTGGAAGGAAGTAGGGCTGCACTCTTATATAATGGATACAGAGGGATAGCATTTCCCCTGGATAGGGGGGTGTCTCAGGGGGACCCACTGTCCCCCATTTTGTATACTCTTTCTCTGGAGCCCTTCATGGACAGAATCAGGCAGAAGATAGTGGGGCTCTCTATCTTTGGCATTGAGTGGAAAGTAGGGGCTTTTGCGGATGATATGGTGGTCAGCCTGGGATCAATTGCGGATGTTGAGAAGCTCAAGGAAACAGTGGAGTGGTATGAGGTGAACTCCGAGGCTAGACTCAATTGGCATAAGTGCGAGACAATGGTGTTAGGCAATAGTCTGGTGGGAGGGGAGATTATTGGTACCATTGTCTCTGCTGGCAAGGTGGTTCAGTACTTGAGTATTTATCTGTCAGTATATGGGTCAGTTCTGCCTCAACATTGGTGGGAGCAGAGGGTTGGCATCTGGGAGGAGGCCCTGTGGAGTTGGGGGGGCCATCAATTGTCTCTGGCAGGATGAGTTTCGATTCTGAATGTCTATTGGCTGCCAAAGGTATGGTATCTGGCTTATCATTTGGACTTCCCTACTTGGGTAGTAAAGAGATTGATGAAGCTGGCCAAGGGGTGGATCTGGGCTAAAAGGTGGAGTCAAATCAGCTAGGAGGTCTTATCTTTACCAGTGGCGAGTGGGGGACTGGGGCTGGTGGACTTCCCTAAGAGGCTGCACTGCTTGAGAGTGTGGTGGCTGAAGAGAGTGGTGGAGTTGAGAGGGGGTGGTTGGGTCCCCCTACTGCAGAAAGTCTGGGAGATGAGGTCCTCTCCGAGAGGTTCGACTGGTGATCTCCTAGCACTTGTGGGCCTTCAGAACACTGGACAATTGTGATTTAAAGGCTTCTGGTGAGGAGTGGCAGAAGGGGTATACCACATTGGAATTAGGTGGCAGGGAGATGAAGGGGAGGCAGTTTGGGACCCAGAGATGTGGCAATGGGACCACGTGTTACTGGGGGGCACCCCCCTAATTGAGTTTGATATTTCCTTGTCCACCATCAGTTCTGTCCCTCAATATGTCTCTGACCATATTGAAGTCCCCATCGAGTATGTCTACCCCAACCTCCACAAGAATCCCACTCTCCTGTAGGCCCTTCACCTAATTCACATGCTCACCCTGTACTACAGGGCAGTAATAGGAGCCCACTGTAACTGGCTCCCAACCTGTGTGTATCCACTCTCCCCAGACCAATCTATCCCCCCAGCTCTGCATATCCCTTATCTCCCCTTTGCCTTTTTGCACCAGAATCCCAACCTTGCCCTTCCAGACTGCCTCACCTCCCCACTCCTTCGTCTATTCCAGTCTATCTATGTCATCCTCACACCTGACATCCTGCAAGAGAAAGAGATCAGCCTCCAATCCCTTCAGCCAAGTAAAAATATTCTTATGCCAATAAGTGCCCCATAGCCCATTCACATTCAAAGAAAAAATGTTGGTTGTACTATTCATAGTGAAAAAATAGTATGTTAACAAGCTTTCTCTACTGCTCCATGTTCATCTCCTCCTACGCCAAATCCAGATTATATTCCATGGTCACTTTCTCCTCTTCAGCCCTCTGAGCCTCTAGTCCAGCCAACAGCTCATTCATCTCCCCATCTGTCTTCTCCTCGAATTCCTCATGGTACTCCAGGCAGGTTTCCTGCCAGAGCTGCAGTTCATGATGCTTGGTCCAGCAGTATTCAGCTCTCTCTTCTGTGACTCTCACCATCTCTGCCTTCCACTTCTTATCTACCTCATAGCCCTCCTCCTCCAGATATACTGCTAGGATCTCCGCCTTCAATGCCATCATCACTCCTTCCCCCTGCAGAATCCTCGCCCAATGCTCATCGCTCATCACTCTCAAATCCACCTGACTGAGCTCCTCGGCCGCCAGGTTGTTCATCATCCTGCATATCCAAAGTAGGTTCCCCATCTCCTTTCCTCCAGAGGTCACTGGTCTCCCACCATCTAGCATTATAGTGTCAGCCCCAGCACTCGCAGCCTCATCCCACTCCTCTGGGATATCCACCAGTTCCTCCTCACCAACTACCACCACTTGTCCCCCATTCGCTACCTTCGGAACTTCAAATTGCACTCTCTGGGCCCCCCACATTGGCACATCCTCCTCCACCCTGTTTCGAGAAGCTGGGCCCCGCCTGATAAGGGGAGTAGGGGTCAGAGAGTTCTCCCATGTCTCATCCCAAACCTCCAGTATACCATCTGCATACAGGTCCTTGCCAGTCATCTCCCTGTTCTCACCAGTCCCCTTCCCAGCACTCTCACCTCCCTTGCCTGCCCAGACACTTGCTTTGGCCCCCCCTGTGGCCACCATCCTGCTCATCTCCTTCAGAGGTCCACCCTTCATCTTTGCCAGCAGTTCCCTCTGCCTCTTATGTCCCTGATCTCATTTCCACTGTACCTTACTCACTCAAATCTGCTTCCCATCCACCACCTCCAAGTACATCACCTTCTCAAAGGCCCTCCAAGCCTTCGCCCACCATTCCACTGCACCACTCAGCTCTTCCAGTGCTTTCAATAGGTCCTCTTCCTCCTCTTCACTCCTCTTCATCCTTGTCACCTTGCACACAATCGCCCCCCAGACCATACCAGAAGGCCAGTCCCTTGCCTTCCTGGTTGCCTCCTTCTCTGCCAACTGAATCCTCACATCCACATCACCTGTCCTGAGCAAAGTTCCCTCCCAGACTCTAAATCTGATATCCACCACCTCTCCATAATCTGCCATGACCTCCTCAACTCTCTTTCTTGTCTCTATCACCATCACTGTGGGCACCCCTTTCACCAACAGTTGGACCACCCTGGGGTCCCATTTCAGACAACGGGCTATTGGTACACACACTTTCCCAACTACCAATCCAACCTTCAATGCTTCCTCTAATGGCTCAGCTTCCTCAAAGCCCACCTCTACTCCCTCCAGTCCCTTCAAAAACTTTATGGATGCCACTCCAGCCACCTGCTTAGCAATCAGCCCCAACACTATTTTCACCATCACTGCTAGGCCCCAGAAGCACAGTGTCATTGCAAATGCCGAAATTGATTTCTTGAGTAATGGTGCCACCACAAGGCCTGTCATACCATCCACCAAATCTCCTTGTTTCCCAAGCCCCAGTCACTCAGCTGTATCATCCACAGTCACATCTGGATATTTTTCAAGATTAGCAGTCCCATCTCCATCAGCCATCACACCCCCCCCCAGCCACTACACCTCCAGTCCCTCTGCCCCCTCTGCCAAGGGCCACTCCCCTATGTACTGTCACTATCTCTGCTTCCTTACCTTTCTTCAACCAACCCTCCAGCCCTGATGCCTGCCTCCTCCCCTTCACCGTCTCAGCAAAGCTTGCCCTCCCAGATCCCTGTCCTCCACTACTGCCTCCTCTCCTTCCATGCCCACCTGCCAGCAGCTCCCTCATACCTCCCCCCAGACCAGGGCCTCTCCCCACTTGCTGCCAGTCAAAAGCACTCAGGCTGCCCTGCCCAGTACGTACCTCAGATTGCCTGTTGGTCACTATGTTGCTAGTCTCTTTTCTCCAAAATGATGTTGTAGTTGCTTTCTGAATATTGTGTAACCTGAGAGGTACCAGAGAGAGGTGTACTCAATGTGGCCCTCCTGCGAAGACAGGATGAGCAGGATCAGTTTGTGGAGACTGTTAGGTGGGAGGTGGCATAGTGGAAGGATAGAGGGCTGTCAATTGGCCAGTGGTGGGGGAGATTCAAACACCTAGCAGGAGCCTATTGATGGGAAGTCAGTAAGATTGCTGGAAAGGAGCAGAGAGACAAAGAGAGGAGAGTAGAGCAAGGGTTACAGTGGCAACTACAGTGGATGGAAGGAGGGATCTTGTCAGGGGAGAAGTGCTCCCAACTGGCAGCTGAGGTGGCTGACTTACAACTAGACCTCAAGGTGGTGGAGGATAGGAGGATTGATGGCCTGCTGGCAAGACTGAGGACTAGATGGTTGGAAGAGGGAGAGAGGCCCATGAAGTATCTATCTGGAGTTTTGAAGGCCAGGAGGGTGTGTCACAGCTGGGCTTCTATGTTGCAAGAAGATGATATAGAGGTGACTGAAGTTGTAGAAATGCTGAGGGAGGTCTCTGGGCAATAGTAAGCTCTCTGGCAGGATGAGGGAGGGCTTGGAGAAGACAGGATATTACTAGAGGACAATGTCAATTTAGTGAGCAGTTGGCTGGTAGTGGTGCAGCCTGGGATAGGTATGGAAGTTATGGGTATAGTGATGCTGGAAGAGGTGATGGAGGTCTTGTGGAAAGTGCAAGTGGGATCTTCACCTAGGGAAGATGGGATGCCTTGGGAATTCTGAAAGGAGTTCTGGATTGAGTTCAGTGGTTGACTTGTAGAAATGACAAACTTTGTCTTAAACAATGGTGGATGGATTGGTAATGGTTCTTTGGGACTAGTCTCTCTGTTATATAAGGAGAAGGGGAATTGGTAAGTATGAAAGAATTGGTGGCCCATCATGCTGCTGAATGTGGATAGGAAATTTGTGTCCAAGATTCTGGCTGGGAGGTTGCAATAGTGGATTGACCAACTGGTGGGTGAGGACTAGTATGGTTTTATTAAAGGGAAGCAGATCAGAGATAGTACTGCTTGGATGCAGAATGTGCTGGAGAGCTGCAGGAGCTGGCAAGTAGATGGGTGAATGGTCTTTCTGGATCAAGAGAAGGCATACAATAGGGTGTAGTAGAACTATTTGGAAGCTGTACTACTGAAGGCTGGGTTCAGCATGGTAGAGACAGGAAGATTGATGGACCTGGTGTGAGATAGCAGAGCAGCTGTACTGATGAATGGGTGGAGTGCTCCAGAGTTTGCCCTGGGGAGGGGTGTGCCACAGGGTGATCCACTCTCCCTCCTGCTCTACATTCTCTCCTTGGAGCCACTGTTGGCTTGGCTAAAGGAGTGACTTACTGGATTGAAGATGGAGGATGTGGTGTAGAAGCTGGGGGCTTTTGCAGATGATATGGTGGTGAGGCTAGGCTGTTTGGCTGATGTTGAAAACCTGCAAGAAGGGGTTGGATAATATGAGAGGCTAGCGGGTGCTAAACTGAACTGGGACAAATGCAAAATGATGGAGCTAGGGGCTGGTTTAGGAGGAGATGGGAGCTTTGGATGAACAGTAGTAGTGGGGAGTACTGTTCAGTACTTGGGCATATGGTTCTCAGTTTATGGGATGGTGTTGCCAAATGATTAGTGGTGCAGTATGATACAGAAGTGGGAGGGAGCACTGACAGGATGGTCAGAGAGATGTCTCTCCTTGGTGGGAAGAGTGGTGGTGTTGAATATATACTGGCTGCTGAAGCTATAGTATTTGGGGTACTATCTGGACTTTCCTAGATAGATGGTACAGAAATTAAAGAAAGTGGTAGAAGGATGGCTGTAGAAAGAGAGGAGACCACAGATTAGTTAGGAGACTGTAGTGCTTAGGATAGCTGATGGAGGGCTGGGTCTGGTGGACTTCCAGAGAAGATTGAGAATACTCTGAGATTAGTGGGGGTGTTGACTGGTAGAGTTGGGAGAGGATGGCTGGAGCAGATTGGCTATAGACAATTGGGAGGTCAGATTCTGCCCCTGAAGTGAGGTCTGGAAGGATATGCAAGGGTTGGTTCAGGTGGGAAGAATGATTTAAGGGGTTTTGGTGGGGTATTATAGAGGTCTGGCTGGCCATGGGGTTGGCAGGGCCAGAGATGGGTGTAGGGATAGATCCTGAATAATGATGGTGGAAGTTGGAGAGTCTTCATATTGGTGGCCATAGGTTGGCAGAGTACTCTTTGTCTGAGGTGATGGAGTGGATCAGGTCTGGCCCCTTTGAATGGTGGCCAGTGGGCTGGCAGAGGGTTGGATTTGAAGATAGCTAGGAGTGGGGTCAGATTTGGACCTAGAGAGCCTCTCAGCTCAAGGTGTTACCACTGCAGTATTGGGTGGTTTGGTGGTGATTTTTGAGGAGAAATGTGATGCTGGGTTACAAAACAGGTTGGATGGTGGAGGAAGGTATTAAGGAATATAAGTGGTATAGTGAGGTAGATAGAGGAGTGGTTCAGACTCCGGAGTATATTATAATAGAATGTCTGGAGGTTGAAGGTTACTGGTGAATATTGGAGGGATATTGGAGCCCTGAGGTGAGGCAGCCAGGTGACCCCATCAGTCTGGTGGTTAAGCAGCATCTGGTTGGAGTGACTGGTGATATGTGGGGAGGTCTGGGCTAGATTCTGGGGGTATGGGTGCTAATGGCAGTCCATTGGAGATGGGTGTTTGAGCATGATCCCTGAATGGGAATCAGTGAATTGGTAGAGCAATGGCAGTGGCTACTTCAAGAGATAGTGCAAGGGTGGTAGTTTCAGGGAAGCGACATTAGTTGGGGGCTCTGAGGAAGGTACAGGATATTGTCTAGGAGAGCTGAGGTAACTTAGTACTAGATAATTATAGGGTGAGATAGAAGAAAAAAGTTGGCTGATAGATATTAGGATGTATTTATCTTTATAGTGGTTAGGAATGGGGTTTAATATTATTTTGATTGGTAATAAAGAAGTCTAAGAGACTATAAAAAAA
>RBNI01003828.1:0-15122 GCA_003990745.1 Jimgerdemannia flammicorona
TAGTCACTTGGACTCTGCCTTTATTACCAGTCTATGAATAAGTATACATCATCACCACCCACTACCCAATCCCCATAGGGGAGCACCTCCCCACCATCTCACAAATAAAGATTACTCTCTCACCAATTACTCCAACTCTCCCCCCACTCTGTCCACAAATTTTCTCCACCAAGCGGTACCTCTGACCACCCTGCAGCCCCCAACCAAGCCACCAGCCTGTTAAGGTGTCTTCCATAAGCCTATGCCACTGTAACAACCAGTTCCCCAAGCTCTGTCTCCTCCTATCCTCAAAAACAAATAGCCAGTAACTGGCCAGCCCCATGCAAATAGCCAAAGCCCAGCCCAAGGTAAGCCACTCCTTTCCTATCCCCCCTACCAATTGATTCCTCAAGTCCTTCCATCTCTCTCATACTTCATCTCCCCTATGCCTTACCCCCAAGCAATCTCTAATTTCCTGCCAAAAGTCCCCCAACACCTCACACTCTCCTAGCCAATGTTCTGATATCTGTACATAACCCCCTTCCTGCCCTACATTATGGCACTCCTCACAGTCAAAGCAACCCCCTATAATAAGGTACCTCAAGTGAAAGTTGAGCATTACATTCCTCTACAGCATATGCCACCAGACCACCCAGTACTTTGGCAGCATCCACTTTCTCACTGTGGCACTCTAGGTCCAAACACCATGCCAGTTCCACTCTTCACCAATTCCAACTCCTTACCAACTGCTAGGCCACAGATCCTGGCCCAGTCCCCTTTGGCATTCCATTCTATTACTAATGTCAAACTCAATTAAAGGAGTACTACCCAGCAGTATACAATCCCATCTCCACATTACCAGGTCCCAAGCCACCTCCCCTTCATTCTCCTGCCAACAAATTCCAATATGATACACCCCCTCTGCTATCCCTCACCAGAATCCTTTATATCACAGTTGTTCAGTATTCCGAAGTCCAATTAATGAGAAAAGATCACCAGTTGAGCCTCTTGGCAATGACTGCCTCTCCCAGATCTTCTGCAGCAGAGGAACCCAACCACCTCCTCTCAACTCCACTGCCCTCTTTAGCCACTATGCTCTCATGCAGTATAACCATTTTGGAAAGTCAACCAGCCCAAGACCACCTCTTGCCACTGGTAAGAACAAGGTCTCCCAACCAATCTGACTCTGCCTGCTAGTCCAAATCCATCTCTTCGCCAACTTCATCAATCTCTTTACCACCCAGGCTGGAAAGTTCAGATGATAAACCAGATACCACAACTTCGGCAGCCAGTAGACATTCAAAATCGAGACCCGCTCTATCAGAGAAAAACATCTTCCCCCCCAACCTCACAGGGCCTCCTCCCAGATTCCAATCCTCTGCTCCCACCAAAGCCTGAGCAGAACTGACCCATAGACTGACAAATAGATACCCAAGTACCACACTGCACCATCAGTGGGGATGATTGTTCCTATAACCTCCCCTCCCACCAGGCTGTTGCCTAGCATCATTGTTTCATACTTGTGCCAATTCAGCTTAGCCCCAGAGTACTCCTCATACCACTCCACTGTCTTCTTGAGCTTCTCGACATCAGCGATCGATCCCAAACCAACCACCATGTTATCTGCAAAGGCCCCAACTTTCCACCCAATGTTAAAGACAGAGAGCCCTACTATCTTCCACCTAATTCTGTCCATAAGGGGTTCTAGGGAAAGAGCATACAAAATGGGGGACAGTGGGTCCCCCTGGGGCACCCCCCTACCCAAGGGGAATGCAACCCCTCTATGTCCATTACACATGAGTGCAGCCCTACTCCCTTCCAGTAGGCTGACTATTACTGACTGGAATTAGTGTGGAACCCCTGTTCTATCTAATACTTTCGCCAGCCAGACTCGTCACACCCAGTCGTAAGCCTTCTCCTGGTCCAAGAAGACTAGATGCCCATCCAGTCCACAGGCTCTTGCCTCTTCAATAACTCCATATACCCAGGCTGTGCCATCTCTGATGAGCCAATCACCCACAAATCCCCTCTGCTCAACATCCACAACTTGTTGGGCACTTTTTGTAGTCTTGCAACCACCACCTTAGTCACCAACTTTCTGTCCATATCTAGCAACATTATCGGTCACCAGTTCTTCCAATCCTCCCACCTTCCTTTATTCTTATAAAGCAGTATCACCAGCCCAAGATCCTGCTTCCCCACCCATCTCCCTGTCTGTAGGATAAGATTGCACAATGCTGTCATCTCTCCCATCACACCTGGGACTCCAACCATTCGCTTCCAGAAGTCCCATGGCAGACCATCCTCCCCAGGTGCCATACCTGGCATTGTCGTGGCAAGAACCTGGTAGATCTCATCCTCCTGTACAGACATCACCAGGTCACCTAGCCCCTCTACTTGTGGTGAGTGCCAATCCTCCAATGTTTGATCAATGGCAGCAGCATCCACCCCACCCTCCTTCTCACTCCACAATCCACTCCATTGCTCCTTCAGCAATCCAAGAATGTCCTGTACACTGTGCACTAGTATACTATCTATCAAGCACCCCTTCCTACCATTACTGTACCCTTCTTGCCCTAAGAGCTCTTGTAAGAAACTTGGAAGGCCTCTCCCCTTCCTCCAGATCCTGTCAATGAAGCCATGCTGCCAAGCTCTATACCCTTGCCTCTTCCTCTTCCTGCAGCACCTGTTGTAGTTCTCCAACCTCCATCTTCGCTCTCATTAATCTCCAATCTTCTTCTCTCTCCAATATCATCAGCCTCACCCACTCCTCCAAGAGCCTAGTCAATCTAGTAGAAGCCCAATGCACTCTTTACCTTCTCTGCTTTCCTGTCTCTTTGCCAGCCTCACTCCAGTAAATCTTGGCCATCTCCTTCATCCTCATCCACTGAACCCCAACTGAGGCACCTTCCCACCACCAGTTCTCTACTCTCAGCTGAATGTCTTTAACCCACTCATCCCACCGAGTCTTGTCATCTAACAAAGAGGAATTAAGGCACCAATGTCCAGGCCCATCCCCACTTCCCCCAAAGCACCCCTGTCCCAAAAGCCCCCAGTGATCTGACTATGGACACCATTCCACCTCTAGCGACTTCCAAATATCTAGGCCCCAGCAACTGGCTGTCAGAATCTAGTCGATTCTTGTCCCCAGGCCCCCTGCCCAATGTGTATAAACCCTCTTATCCCCCCAGCACTCCCTACCAGCATCTACCAGTGCACTTAGTCTTTCTACTTTCTCCCACACCACCAGTCCTCTACTCCTGCTCTCAGCACCTTGTCCTCCATCTGTTCTATCCATCTGTATGTCCCAAATCATATTGAAATCTCTCTCAAGCATATCCACCCCAGCCTCTGCAAGGATCCCACTCTCCTGTAGACCTTTCACCCAATCTACATGCTCACCCCATACAGCAGAGCAGTAACAGGAGCCAACTGTAACTGGCTCCCAGCCTGAATGAATCCACTCACCCCAGACCAGTCTCTCCCTCCAGCTCCTCACATCCTATATCTCTCCTCTGCCTTTCTGAACCAAAATTCCGACCTTGCCCTTCCAAATCACCACATCTCCCCATTCCTTCATCCATTCCATCTTATCATAATCATCCTCACACCTGACATCCTACAAGAGGAAGAGATTAGCCTCCAATCCCTTTATCCAAGTAAAAATGTTCCTATATCGAGCAGTGCCTCGTAACCTATTCACGTTTAAAGAAAAAATATTGGTTGTACTGTTCATAATGAATATGTTATGTTATCAATCAATCTCTTCTGCTCCATGCTCATCTCCTCCTGTGCCATGTCCAGATTATATTTCGCAGCCACCTCCTCCTCTTCTGCCCTCTGAGCCTCCAATCCAGCCAGCAGGTCATTCATCTCCCCATCTGCCTTCTTCTCAAACTCCTCTTAGTATTCTAGGCAGGTCTCCTGTCAGAGCTATAATCCATGATGCTTGTTCCAGCAGTATTCAGCTCTCTCCCCAGCAATGACTGCCATCTCTGCCTCCCTCTCCTTATTCACCTTATACACTTCCTCCTCCAGATATACTACAAGAATTTCCACCTTCAATGCCTTCATTACTCTATCCCCCTGCAGTATCCTTGCCCAATGCTCATCACTCATCACTTGCAAGTCCACCTCCCCCAACTCTTCCGCCGCCAGGTTATTCATCATCTGACACATCCAAAGTAAGTTCCCCACCTCCTTCCCACCTGGAGTCACCAGTCTCCCTCCATCCAACATTGTGGTATCAGCTCCAGCACTTGCAGCCTCATCTCATACCTCCAGGACATCCACTAGTTCCTCCTCTCCAGCTGCCACTACCTGTCCCCCATATGCTACCTCTGGAACTCCAAATTGTACCCTCTGGGCCCCACACATTGGCACATCCTCTACCACCCTGTTTTGGGAAGCTGGGCCTCGCCTGATAAGAGGGGTAGGGGTAGGGGAGCCCTCCTAGTCCTCCTCCTAAACCTTCAGTATACCATCAGCATATGGGTCATTACTAGGCTTCTCCTTATCCTTTCCTGCCTCCTTCCAAGCCTTCCCCTCCCCCTCGCTGGCCCAGACACTTGCTTTGGCTCCCCCTGTGCTCTTCACCTTGCTTGCATCCTCCAGTAGTCTGTTATCCAGCTTGGCCAGCAGCTCCTTCTGTCTCTTACACCTCTGAGCTCTTTCCCACTGCTCTTTGTCTACTTGAATCCACTTTCCATCCACCACCTCCAAGTGTGTCGACTCTACAAAAGCCTCCCAAGTCTTCACTCACTGCTCTACAGCACCACCCAACTCTTCTAGCACTTCCAATAAATCCTCCTCCTCCTCCTCACTTCCCTTCACCCTTGTCACCTTGCACAAGATCGCTCCCCAGACCATTACTGAAGGTCAGTCTCTTGCCTTCCCAGTAGCTTCCTTCCCAGCCAGCCGAATCCTCACATCCATATCACCCATCCTAAGTGAGGTCCCTTCCCAGACCCTGAATCTGATATCCACCACCTCTCCATATTCTGCCATGACTTCCTCAACTCTTCTTCTCATCTCTACTGCCGTCACTATGAGCACTCCTTTCACCAGCAGTTGGACCACCCTGAGATCTCACTTCAGGCAGCATGCTATTGAAACACACACCTCCCTAACCACCAATCCAATCTTCAGCACCTTCTCCAGTGGCACTGCCTCCTCAAAACCCACCTCCACTCCCTCCAGTCCCTTCAAAAACTTCACTGACATAGCTCCTGCCACCTACTTAGTGATGAGCCCCAGCACCATTTTCGCTGTCACTGCTAAGCCCCAGAAGCACAGTGTAACTATGAATGCCAAGATCGATTTTTTGAGCAATGGGGCCACTGCCAGGCCCATTATGCCATCTGCCAAATCCCCTTGCCTTTTAAGCCTCAGCTGCTCAGCCTTGCCATCAGCCATTACATCTGGATTTTTTTTCCAGATTGACAGTCCCATCACCACCAGCAGTCACACTCCCCCCAGCCACTACTCCCCCAGCTCCACTGTCCTCCCTTCTAAGGGCTGCTCCCCCATGCACTGTTGCCTTCTTGGTCTCCTTGCCTCTCCTCAGCCAGCTCTCCAGCCCAGACGCCTGCTATCTCTCCTTCACTATCTCTGCAAAGCTTGCCCTCCCAGATCCTTGGCCTCCACCACTACCTTTACCCCTTCTACATCTACCCGCCAGCAGCCCCCTCATGCCCCCCCTTAGGCCTGGGCCCCTCCCCACCTGCTGCCAGTCAAAAGGGCTTGGGCTACCCTGCTCAGTATGTACCTCAGATTGCCTGTCGGTCACCATATTGTTAGTCTCTTTTCTCTAAAAATGATATTGTAAGTGCTTTTCCAAAGGTTGTGTAACCTGAATGATACTGGAGAAAGATGCCCTCCTCATTCTCCTGTCAAAAGCCCCCTCATGTCCCCCCCTAGGCCAGGACCTCTCTTCACCTGCTGCCAGTCAAATGCACTAGGGCCACCCTGCCTAGTACGCACCCCAGATTGCTTGCTATTTGCCATTACCTTAGTACCTTTCTCCAATAAATGACTTGAAAGTGTGTTGTAAAAATGTGTGTAACATGAATAGTAGCTGTATATATAAATATCCTTATTCTCTACCTGAATAAAGCTCAGAATATTTTCTCTTAAAAATTCTTCAAGAATACTTAAACCTTTAAGTATCTCTTCAAGCTACTTTAGGCTAACTAGAACTTTTAGATTTAGCCACTTCCTCTTAAAGAAACTAGAACCATTATACTTGGTAGCAGCAGTGTCATTACATCTTGCCTTATTAAGAAACCTCACACAAATTTGGAAACCAGTCACAAATAGTCATATGAACCCAAAATGAGCTACAAAGAGTCAGTCTACCAGTCAGATCCTCTGCTACAGAAGAAGCAAGAGGACAGCAACTTGGTATAGAGGATATGATCAATGCTATGGCCTACCAAATCCAAGAACTTCAAACACAACTAGAATAGCAGAAAACAAGAACTGTAAGTATATCACATTCTGCTATAATATTAGTCAGTTTCAAGCCACTCAAGCTAGATACCTTTGACAGCCATTAAGGAGGGCTATCTACAGATATATGACCTTCCAATTGGACCAATACTTCAAGCTCACAAGAATGGAAAAGATATGCAAGTCCAATTTACTGTCACACTTCTCTGAGGAAATACAGTTATCTAGTAGTACAATCATATCATGATTATCTCTGTATACTCATATATACAAATCAGAGACTGGGAAGCCTTCAAGAGAGCCCTTCACAAGCAGTTCAAGCCTGCTAATACTACAAAACTAGCCAGAGATAAGCTAGTAAACATCAAGTAACTCAAGTCTGTACAAAGCTATAATGCACAATTCTTATCAATCCTACTTGAGCTACTAGTAATATCTGAGAATGAAAAGATAGACTGCTATATCCAAGGCCTGAAAGAAAACACACAAGTCAAGGTTAAGCTAGAAGAGTCCTAAAACCTTAATGAAGTCATGAGAATTACTAACAGGATTGATGTCATCACCTTTGGTAACTGCTTCAAACCAGAACACTACAAGAAGAACTACTTCAAGAACTGCCATAAGAACTAACCAAGGACGGTTGGCCCAGTACTAATAAACTTAGACACTATGAATAAAAAGAACACCAAGCTCACCCCTGAAGAAAAGGACTGTCTAAAGAAATCTAGAGCCTATTTTTTTGGTTGCCAAATAGAACATATTGTAACCAAATGTCCTAGAAAGAATAGTGAACCCTCAAAACCAGTCACTATATTGTTCAAGGACATATCTGTCAACCTCACCACTAGTTAACCCAAGCTTAAGATTAAGAAGCTTCACTCAAAGGCTCAGGTCCCTCAATATTAAATAGAAGGAGCTATTGGTCTTGACCTATACTCTGTCAAACAAGTCACTATTCCAGCTAAGGGCTGAACTCTGGTGCCTACTGGAATTGCAGTTCAATTCCATGAAGGACATTATGCCAGAATTATACTATGATCAGGACTCAGTGTCAAGGTTCCTTTCTCCACTACTTTACCAGTCACAATGGTTTGGTAGGCAACCTTCCAAGTCTACTTTCCACAATTATTACCCCCTCTACCTTGGATTGGTTTGCTGTATCTGTTGCAGGGCAGTGGAAGGAGGCAATGGTGATGAGTTGTCTCTTTATTGGTGTGGGATCAGTGTCTTCTCTACTTTTTTGCAATTTCTGGTGCCTTCAGCTGTGTCTGGAGTATATCTGTTTTAGTGTAGTATCTTCTTCCTTTTGCCATCACCAGCAAGGTGCTGTCTCAATATATCATGGGCTGTGTAGAGAGTTGGCCATGTCAAGTGCTCAGTGTAGGTTACCTGCAGGTCCTCGGTGTCTATAGTGGGGCTCTCTGGCTTTAGTGAGCTTCTTGGTGAGTGCAGTTCTGGCATAGGTGACTGCTTTTCAGATGTTGTCTAGATGGGAGGGGAGATGGCTGTTACAGATAGGAGTAAGAGCAATAATGATAAACCAGTAGGGTGCCAGGCTGAGGATAGTCATCAAGGCTGGGGTAGGTGCTGCTTTAGTGGGACCTTTTGATTGGTGTGGAGTGGTTAGGTGGTAGGTATCACTCTTGGCTTCTTTTGGTGATTTGGCAGGTTGGGTCCCAGTTATTGGGGGGTCAGGGGGCCCAAGACTATCCATTTTAGGTATCTTAGCTACACTTAACTAGAACTGTGAGCTGACATAAAAATGTGATTGAGGCCTACAGGCTTGAGTAGTGGGATATTGGGGGTCTTCTCCCCCTCACATATAAGTCCTATACTCACCTCAACTGGGAGAACTAGGTTCTGCCCACTGTGATGTACTTTGATGAGAGTTTTTCTTTACCTATCATTCTCTTTAGGGTGGTGGGGGCTATTCTATTCAGCTCAGGCATGGCCTTGTATATATGTTGGGGGTCTTGGGCATGTGCTTTTGGTCATTGGCATATAGCTGGGTTCCCCTTGGTAGTAGGGAGAGCATAGTGTGCAGAATGAGGTATAGGTCAACATAAACCCTACTGCATCTGGTATGGTCGAGCTGCTGGACAATAGCTAGCCTAGGTTAATGGGGGGACAGTGCTTGATAGGTGGTGGGAGAGGGTTTTGGCCTATATAGTCTAGGTTCTCTTCCAATAAAAATCTATAGGACATTGAGTTCATTAAAAAAAAAAAAAAAAAAAAAAAAAAAAAAGGACTCAGTGTCAAATATCATTAGATGTAGGTACTGGTATCATTGATCTAGACTTTCAAGGACAAGTTCAAGTTCTACTTATCAACCAGAAGAATCAAGACTACACAGTTAAGGAAGGAGACTGAGTTGCACAAATGATCCTAAGAAAAGCCAGTCAACTTAAGATTATAGAAGTCCAAGAACTCCCTGAAACTGAATGAGACCAAAAATATTTTGGTAGCACTGATCAAGTAGCAAGTCTTAGTGAAAATTGAGCTCAAGTTATGCTCATTTTCAAAGGCCTAGTCAAAGGAAAAGAAGTTCAAGTACTCATAGACAGTAGAGCTGCAGAGAACTTTATTAATTAGAATCTCATTGAAAGTCTTAAGATCTTTACCAAACCTGTACCCAAGAATAACAGTATAGTCACTGCAGATAGTACTCTGTACTCCATCGAGTCATTTACTGTCAAAATACCCATTAAGATCCAGAAATATTGGGAATGAGTAGACTTTGAGATTATACTACTAGGAGATTATAATCTGATCTTAAGAAAACTCTAGCTTATGAAATACAACCCAGACATCGATTGATAAAAGAATAAAGTCACCCTACTTCAAGATGGAGCCAATATCACTATCAAGACAGACAAGACTATGAGCAAGACCCAGATTGCAACACTGTTAGCTATACAGTATAAGAGAGCACTTAAGAAGGTGATACATGTCTTTATTATAATAGTCTGTCTCAAGAAACAAGATAAGAGACTATCAGTCAATGAAAGCATCAAGTTACTGCTAGAAGAATTCAAGAATGTCTTTCCAGACAAGCTACCTGATCTACTGTCTATATAAGAAGTTGATCATAAAATCAAACTGATCCCAGGAGCTGTACTACCTAAGAAATATATATACTATATGTTGCTACTCAAAATTGAAGCAGTCAAGAAAAAACTAGAAGAACTACTTGTATGAGGAGCCATCCAGCCAAACAAATCTCATTATGACTCACCAGTCTTATTCATCAAGAAGAAAGATGGTACTCTGTAAATACGTATGTATAGACTATCATATACTCAACAAACTTACTATCAAGAACTGCTATCCACTACTCTTGATTGATCAAATCTTTGATGCTCTCAAGAATACCAAGTACTTCACCAAGTTAGACCTCATATCAGGATACCACCAGATTCAAATTAAGCCAGAAGACATTCTCAAGACTATATTCATGACCCCCTTTGGACTCTATGAATTCCTGGTCTTAGTATTTGGTCTTACCAATGTACCTGCTATATTTCAGACCCTAATAAATAAGATATTCAAGGACCAACTATTTATTTTCCTGTTGGTATATCTTGATGACATCCTGATCTTTAGTGCAACTAAAGAAGAACACCTCAAACACATTTAAATAGTTCTGGAGATTCTGTGAAAATACAAGCTTTATACCAAGCTCAAGAAGTGTGAATTCTTCAAGAAATAAGTTAAATATCTTGGCCACATTATCTCTGCATAAGGAATTCAAGTAGACCCACACAAGATAGAAGCAATTGAAGAATGGCCTATTCTGTTGAACCTCACAGAATTCTGATCCTTCCTTGGTCTAGCTAGCTACTACTGCTACTTTGTCAGAAACTTCTCTAGCATTACTGAACCACTAACTAACCTCATGAGAAAGACCCCACACTCAGACCACTATGTACCCTATACCTGAGACCTCTTCTGTCAACAAGCATTTCAAGAACTCAAGAACTATCTGACCTATGCTCCAGTCCTATATAATGTAGATCAAGGCTTAAAATTCACAGTCACTACTGATGCATCGAATTTTACCATTAGAGCAGTTCTATTACAAGATGATGGCAAAGAATATTATCCTATTACTTTTAAGTCCTGCAAGTTGGCCCTAGCTAAATAAAAGCTAGCAACTCATGAGAAGAAACTACTGGCAATAATACATGTACTAGACCACTGATGATACTATCTAGAAGTTATTGAGTTTGATATCATCACTGATCATCAATCTCTCAAGTACATCAACACCCAACCTACCCTATCATGTCTATAAGCCAAGTAGAGCCTCAAGCTTCAAACCTTCAACCCGATGATCATCTACAAGCCTGGCAAGACACTTGTAGTACTAGATGTCTTATAAAGATACCCAGATCTTACCACAATCATACAGGTCATCTTGGTATCAGAATTCCTAGACTAAATCAGACAAGCTTACAAAGAAGACACAGTTGCTACTAGAGTTTTCTTAAATAAGCTCAAGGATATATATATTATCAAGAATAATCTAATCTATCATCAAGAATAAGTCTACCTATCTGAAAACATGAACCTACACTACAAGGTTTTACAAGAACACCATGACTCTCCTCTTGTCAGTTATCTGAGAATTGAGAAGACTATCAAAAACATTCAATGCTGCTATTATTGGCCAAGCATGATCAAGAAAATCAAGAACTATATTGTTAGCTGTGATCTATATCAGCATAACAAGTCTACCAACTAAGTGCCAGCTGGTTTACTACAATCACTGTCAATTTCTAC
Organism: Jimgerdemannia flammicorona; assembly: GCA_003990745.1. Classification (NCBI taxonomy): domain Eukaryota; kingdom Fungi; phylum Mucoromycota; class Endogonomycetes; order Endogonales; family Endogonaceae; genus Jimgerdemannia; species Jimgerdemannia flammicorona. The sequence continues at coordinate 11,212 of RBNI01003828.1, forward strand.
CAAGAAATTTGAGCAAGTTACCATGGACTTTATAACTCAACTACTATAGACTCAATCTGGTGCTAATGTATCATCATATTTGTTGACTACCTGACTAAGACTATGGTTGCTGAACTAACCACTATCAATACTACTGTACTCAAGATTACAAGAATCTTCTTCAAGTCCATCTTCCATCACTATGGCCTACCATGAGTAATTGTCAGTGATTGTGACCCCAAGTTCACCAGTCACTTCTGACAAACTCTCTTTAAGACCCTGGAAACCCAATTGGCTATGTCTACTGCCTTTCATTTACAAACTGATGGACAAACTGAGCACATGAATAGAACTCTAGAACAAATGCTTAGAAACTATATTTCTTATAAGCAAGATGATTGGAACCACTATCTGACTTATATAGAGTTTGTATACAACAATGCCATCCAATCATCTATTGGTCTTTCTCCTTTCCAGTTACTCTACAGTCAAGATCTCAAGATCTCTGCAAGTCTTTTCCCTTTTAAGAAAAGTAGTTAAATATAAGTCCCAACTACTAAGAACCTTATAGACAAAATGGATGAACTACTCAAGATTGCTACCATAAATCTTCAGAAGGCTCAATAGTATCAAGCTAAGTATATTGATAAGAAATTCTATAATATTACTTATACTGTTAGAGATCAAGTCCTACTGTCTACTGAGAGCCTCAAGATATAATCTCAAGTCAATTGCCCTTCAAAAAAGTTTCAATCTAAGTATATTGGACCTTTTGAGAACACTGAACAAGTCTCTGTATCCTTCTACTGCCTCAAACTACCTGAAACCATAAGAGTACACCTAGTCTTTCATATGTCACACCTTAAGACCTGAAACCAGTCACTGCTATATCTAGTGCTCTGAACAGATGGAGTTGATCCAAATGAGATTCAATTCAAGTTTACCATGTGATGGATTTGAATCAACTCAGATTGGTCTTGTGATCTGATCCAGATTGATCCAGATTGATCTGAATTGATCCTGATTGATCTGGATTGATCTATCCAGATTGATCCATCTAGATGATCCATTCAGATTGATCTATCTGGATGATCCATCTGAATTGATCTGGATTGATCTATCCAGATTGATCCATCTGGATTGATCCATCTGGATTGATCCATTCAGATTGATCTATTCAGATTGAAATCTTTAGTAAAATCACCCTTTCTTTTGTTCATTTCACTCTTGTTTTTTTTTTTCTACCACACTTTGGTGACATCACCCTTCCCTTTCCTTTTATTCCCTCTCTTTTCTTTGTTCTTTTTCTTTGTTCTCTCTCTTTTCTTTGTTCTTTTTCTTTGTTCTTTCCTACTACATCACGAGCAAACAAAACAGCAGCCCTTAATTTCATACATTGGTCCAGTCTACTCATTTTTCACCATGCAATGATCATCAAAAGAGGGAGTATTCAAGGTGGAAATGCACTCTCTGCTGACAATGTTAGATTCTTTCTCATATGGGCAGCACACAAGCTGCTCATCGAGAGCCAAAGGAGTGATGGCATTGGTGATGGTGGTGGTGATGGCAATGGCAATGGCAGTGGTAATGGTAGTGGTAATGGCTGAGATGAGGGAGAATTCCGGTAACAACTCATGATGGCCCTTCAGATCTCAGAATTCACAGATCTCACAGCTATGTACATGGCAGCCTTTTTGGAGCAGCCGATAGTAGATATAGGTTGCTTACTCAGCTGTCACTTATTTACTTGTGTTTATTTAAATTTCTCCAGCAGGACCCAATTCACCTTGTGCTTTTCTTAGGGTCCACAGCTCTACAGCGAGATCTGCTGACTTTATTTGCAATATCTGGTCAAGATGAAGAAAGGCTGGTGGATATTGTGGGGCATGTCTTTGGTGGCTGAGCTGTTGAGTCAATATATTGCATGGCAGAGATCTCAAAAGGAATAGAAGCAAGCCTTTGTAAGCAATCTTATGCAACTTGTGTAACTTGTTGGTATGCAGCTCACTTACTCATGCTCTTTTTCTGAAATACCCATCTCCATGTTTTATTTAATTTTATTTTTTACATGACCTTCTCCTAAAAAACACCTACACCCGCATACAACCCATCTGCATGCAACCCATCTACACACAATCCGTCTGCATGCAACCTGTCCACACACTTATCTTGGTCCCTCAGATCAGGGCTCAGTTCCATTGGAAAGGAGAGTTCAAAATTACCTGAGTTCAACCATGTCTGGTGTCTGATCAAATAGAGAAATTCAAGGGCAAGATGTTCAGTATGAGCAGTACCAGCATCGTCATCAAGGCTTGGGGGTCTACATTTGAATCAGAGTTAATCATTCTCAACTAAGGGGTCCATTGGCCAGCAGGAGTAACCAATGATGAAGAGAACCATATCATTATTAACAAACATAGAGAGGTGGTTATAATGGTGGTAAGGAACCTCTACAGTGATGAGCTTTACTACCACATTAACAACATTTGTGAGGATTGTGTCAAATACTGGGTAGCAGGAAAGAGGGGGCGAAAAAAGCAAGGAGGGGGGGTTTGGATGGGAATTGGGTATACTGCAATACTGGTAAAGGATGGGTTCTGGAGTTCCAAAATCCCCCACACTTATCTCTCTTTTTTTTTTCTCCTCTCTAGATAAATCACACTCTTTGCTGACATACTCTTTTTGATACAATTCCAGAGATGCATAAGATTCTGTACCCCTACTAGAACTTTAGAAGTACTGTCAAAGAGCAAACTGCACACAAGCATGATATGGCCTGTACAGTAATGGTGGCTATGATCTGGGGTTCTTTGAGCAGATTGATAGAGCATATAGCAGGCCAGCTTGGTGGTGATCTCAGCGCAGCTATATGTACATTCTTAGTGCAATTTAGTATGCTGTATGAGGTGAGGAGCTCTGCTTTTTTGGGGTGCTACAGTCTGGGGGGTTTCTGCCCCCCTGCACACAAAAAGGACTGACCAGTTGCCATCCATTTTGGCAGGTTTCCAAGCTGGGGCTTCTGAGGCTGGGCCAAGGGCAGGCATCTACCAGCACAGTCTGATAGTATGAGGTCTTGAACCAAGGGTTCACCCAACCATACGCTTGTATCATATCAGGATATATTAGGCACAATATTTCTCTGCCCATACACATAGATAACAATGTCACCCTGGTAATGTTTTATGTCCCAGAAAGGAAGGGCAACCTGGGAGGATAGCAGAGAAGTCTGGTATGATCTCACCTACAGTTTCAGGGTCCTGTTTGTGGCCAACATGGCTGTCCTCTTCCAACCACATGACTACCATGGCACTGTCGCCTTTGAGGAGAGCTTGGATACAACAGTTATCACACTCACAACAGATGATAGGCTCATCAAGGCCTGGGACTGGCAGGTGGAGCAGTTTTTGTGAGGGTTAGGCAATCTTTTGCGATGGTTAGATAGTCTTTCATGAGGGTTAAGCAGTCATTTTGTATGGGTTGGGCAGTCTTATGTGGGGGGTTGGACTGGGTGCCTCTTCTGTAGCACTAGCTTAGCTATTATGCAGGGCCCTACCAGCCCCTTGGCTCTGCTCTACAGTACCACTGGTGTAGTGCTGTGGTGCAGGGCCAGGGTGCCTGTGGGACCCGAACTGGTGATGGGGCCCAAATCTATGGTAGACTTCGACCACCAGAAGCACCCTTCGACTGCCAGAAACACCCTTCAACTGCCAGAAGCACCCTCCAACCACCAGAAGCACCCTTCAACTGCCAGAAGTACTCTCTGCCCTGGACTCCTTGGTGGCTCAGGGCTGTCCTATACTACTGGTGGAGGGTCGCAAATTTTGTGTGCTCCCTCCACCTGCCCCATCTGTCCTGAACACTTGTGGCTTAGGGCTGCTCCATGCTGCTAGTAGAGGGCTGCAAATTTTGCATGCTCCCTCCACTGACCCCAT
>RBNI01003829.1:0-15116 GCA_003990745.1 Jimgerdemannia flammicorona
TTCTGGTGGGGAGTGGTAGATGGGGCTCACCGCATTGGGATCCGTTGGTGAGGTGCTGAAGGAGATGAGGACTGGGGCCCGGCAATGTGGAGGTGGGACAGGCTCTTGTTGGGGGGGAATCTGGCCAAGGACTTTCACTTAGAGGAGGGAATGGAGTGCCTCAGAGGTCTGGGGCAGGACCTTTGGCCGGAGACCTGGCAAGGGGCTGGAATTGGGGAGAGATGAGACTGGGCAGATGTCTGGTCGTGGGTCAAGATTGTGTCAAGGTGGCTACCGCCAAAACTCTGGGTAGCATGGTGGAGGTTGCTGCGTCGAAATATGATGCTCAATTTCAGGACTGGTCATCTGGTGGATAGCGGGGTATTTGATTGTGAGGAATGTAATAATGTAGGGCAGGAGGGCGGGGTGGTGCAGACTCCTGAGCATTGGCTAGGGGAGTGTGAGAGTATGGAGAATTTTTGGAGGGTAGTAGGAGAGAGGTTGGGAGTGTTGGCGCCTGACCCTGAGGAGGGTGGGCGGTGGGCAGCACTGCAGTCGAGGCTGGTGGGGGGGGTGGGGAATGAGTGGCTGACGGTGGGTTGGGCCATGGCAATATGGGTGGGGCTCGCTGAACATTGGCGGAATGTCTTTGAGGAGGGCCCCCATAGGCCAGTGAGACTGAGGCTAGTGAGGTGGGAGGAGCTGATGCTCAAGCTCTTCAAGGCATGGTGGATTGGTTGGAGCTCCAAGGGGGGGAGACGTAAAGGTCTAGTGAGGAGGATTGTAGAGAAGAGTGGTGGTAGGGTTGCAGTGATGGTGGACGGGGTGACATTTGTAGGTCCAAGGATGGGAGGGGGTCCATGTGGGATAGGTTGAGGGTTTCGGTTGTATAAATAATACTATAGACGTCAGTTAATAAAGGGAGTCCAAGTGACTATAAAAAAAAAAAAAAAAAAAGTTATCAGAAAAACATCTGACTTACTGATTTTGAAAATTTTGTCAAAAGAATATTTTCCTTAATAGCTCAGCAATGTGTAATCAAATTTTAATATTCTTAGTATCATTAGAAAGGCCTTATTAAGGGCTTTCCAATGATACTAAGATCATCAAAATTGGATGATTATTTATTAAGTTATTGATATAAACATTTAATTGTCTAATTTGGAAATCAGATTTGAATCAATCTGGATGGGATTCAAATCTCATCCAAGTTAATCTGGATGGAATTTAATCCAAATCAATCTGAATCCAATCCAGATTAAGTTGACTCATTCAGAGCACTATTACTATCTTTAAACTATTTGCTGTCTTTTTTTTATTATCTTTAACTCATTTACTATCTTTAACTTATTCACTACCTTCACTGAGATCTCCTTCTATATAGGTAGTAAAGAGATTATTAAAGGTAGCTAAGGACTAGATTTAAGCTAGAAAAAGGAGTCAGATTAGTTGAGAGATCTTGGTAGCTTTAGTCAACAGGAGAAATATTGATCTGATAGACTTTTCAAAGAGATTATATATACTACCTTTGGGCTTAATAGTTAAAGAGAACTATCAAGCTATATAGAGGTGAATGGATGTCTTTGATACAGAGAGTCTAGAAGATATAGTTCTCCTCTAGAGGATCTTCTGGTAATTTATTATCTATGGTTAGCTTGAAGAGTAGTAAGTATCTATAGTTTAAGAAATTCTGATAGAGAGTGATGAATAGTACTTATTGTATTAGTCTATATTAGAAAGATACTGAAAAAGAGATATACTAGGGTCTGATAATATAGAGATAGAATAGACTACTACTAGGTAACTCTCCTCTAGTAGACTTTGATATTAGTACTGAATTAGAGTACTAATAGAAAGTGACCCAAAATCTGTAGCTGATCAGCTGATAGTTAGTTATATTAGTAAGAAGTGAGACTGAGCTAGTATTTAGTCATAGAGTATTAAGATGTAGTAGTGGCTTGCTATGAAGTTCTGGATAGTATAGTGAGGAGAAATGTTATATTAAACTTTCACTCAGATTATTTAGTTGATGGCAGAATCTTTGATTATAAAGAGTATTATAATATAGAGTAATTGGGAGGTTTTGTATAGATACCAGAATATTGACTGAGTGAGTATAAGATCCTTGAGAATTTCTGAGTAAGAGTTGATAGTTAGTTAGAGATAGAGAAACAAAAGAGTAGAGAGAGGGGTCATTGGGGAGACTTGAAGTTATGGCTAGTAGAGTATATTAAAAATGAGTAGCTCACTATAGAGTGGGCTTTAGTGGTATAGATAGGTTTGACTAGATATTAACTATATATATTTGAGGAGAGAAGATGAATGAGACTAGAGAAGAAAATAGTATAGTGAGAGAGATTAGTAGTGGACATTGTGTCTAACTAATAGAGAGAGTGGGGCCTCCAGAGTGATTACTATTACTATCTAATAGAAGAGATTTATATAAAAAGTAATAGAAGGATTATAGTTATTAATAGTTAGATTATATTTTACTATAAGAGAGTAGGGAGAGAGGAAGACCCCCCAGAGAGATTGGGTAGAGGACTAGTATGTTATATTTTAATGGTATAGATCAGTGTGATAATAAATATAGAAGTCTAAGAGATTATAAAAAAAAAAAAAAAAAAAAAAAAAAAAAAAAAAAAAAAAAAAACTTCTTCTATTACTATTTACTATCTTTGTCTTATTTGTCATCTTCTTTTTACTATCTTTAACTTGTTTGCCATATTTAACTTATTTGTTACCTTTAAAAGGATCTTCTTTACTATCTTCTCTTTACCATTTACTATTTTTGACTTATTTGCTGTCTTCTCTTTACTATCTTTACTAAGATCCTCTTCACTGACTTCTCTTTACCATCTTTATACTCTTCACTATCTTAACCTCTTTACTATCTTCTCTTCAGTATCTTTAATTAATTTACTATCTTTAACTTATTTGTCATCTTTACTGAGATCTTCTCTCATTACTATTTACTGTCTTTGTCTCATTTACTATCTTCTCTTTACTATCTTTAACTTGTTTAATATCTTTAACTTATTTGTGATCTTTACTGAGATCTCCTTCACTGTCTTTCTTTTGCTGTTTACTGTCTTCTCTTTACTGTCTTTATACTCTTTGTTGTCTTAACCTCTTTACTATTTTCTCTTTATTGTCTTTAACTTACATATCTACTATGTATCTTTACTAAGATTCTCTTTGCTGTCTTTTCATTTTTACACTCTTTGCTGACTTCAACTAACCTTACTATCTTCTCTTTATCATTTATTAATATGCTATTATCAAAGAAAAAACAATATATTATTAATATTGCAAAGACAAGAAAAGCTTCCAATAAAATATATTAAACAGATATAGATATAGAAATGACAAAAAATATTAAAGAGTAGAATGAGATCTTTGCTAAGAGTGAGAGTGAGAGTGAGAATGAATTAGATGAGAAAAATGAGTAGAGTAAGCTTTTAACTAGAATGTAGTCTATTAAATCTAAAGGAAAATCTCATCTATATATAGCTTATACTAATTTATCTCAGATATTAAAATATTACCAAAAATTCCATATGAAAGAATTAAAAAGAGCTACTATAGGAATATAGAAAATTACTTTATTTTTTCAACGAACTACTATTACTAAAACTACAGATACTGTAGAGACTATATTTGATGAGAAATTAATCATTGAAAAAAAGATGATAGATGAAATTAAAAAATATCTTAGTAATATGAAATCTATTAATATTGAAGAAAAAGTCAAACTATAAGCTATTCTGCAATATATATCTATATCTATATAAAACAGAAATGACAAAAGGCAATATAAGTTTACAAATTATTATTCTAATAGTAAAATAAAATACTGAGCATACTGTCTTATAAGCTTGACTAAAGAATAAAAAGCTAATAAAAAGATTTGATTATTATACAGAGGAAAGTATCTAAAGACTAAAAATCTATTAACTGAAAATAATATCTATTTAACTATTAGCTCTTGGCTATATACTCATAAGTTTGATATTACTCCTCAAACTTTCTAAAAGTATATTAATGAAATCATTCTTCTAAATATTATCATTTTGAATGAGAAAAAACATATCAGTGAGAAGACTGCATCTAGATAGTTATTAGCTCTTAGATTAACTTATTCAGTAATAAAAAAAGAATATATTTTGATAGTCATGAGAGAGAAGTTATTATTACATATCACCAGAAATTTTTGGAGCAAATAAAGATATATAAGAGATATATAATCAGAGCAGATTCTGCTTCACCTTTAGAAAAGATATCTATATCTATATTATCAAAGGTTCTATCTTTAGATTCCTCTTTCTCATCCATATCTATATTATTGCTAAAGACTCTATCTTCAGAGAGCTTCTAAATTTCTATATCAAAGGCTTCATCATCTGTACTATTGCTGAAGACTTCATCTGTATCTATATTATTATCAAAGGCTTTATAATTTATATTATTATCAAAAACTACATCTTTGAGAGCTTCATTATAAATTTTTACACTAAAGGCTTTATTATCTATATTATTACTAAAGATTTTATTATAAATTTTTATATTAAAGATATTATTATCTATATTATTACTGAAGGCTCTATCTTTAAAAACTTCATTATAAATTCTCACCTCATTATTCATATTTACATTATTACCAAAGATTCTATTATATATATAAATTTTTACCTTATTATCTATATCTGTATTATTGCTAAAGGCTCCATTTTTGGGATCTTTATAATAAATTCCTATATCAAAGACTTCATTATCTGCATTGTTGTCAAAGACTTTATCTTCAGGGGCTTCATTACAAATTTTTATACCAAAGGCTTCATTATCTATATTATTACTAAAGGTTTCATCTTTGAGAGCTTCATTATGAATTTCTGTATTAAAGACTTCATTGTCTATATTATTGCTAAAGATTCTATCTTCAGAGGCTTCATTATGAATTTCTATATCAAAGGCTTCTTTATCTATATTATTGCTAAAGACTTCATCTTTAGAGACTTTATTATAAATTTCTATACTAAAGACTTCTTTATTTATATTATTGTCAAAGACTCTATCTTTAGAGATTTCATTACAGATTTCTACCCTATTATTTATATCTATATTATTACTAAAGACTTCATTCTCTGTATTGTTGATGAAGGCTCTATCTTTGAAGACTTTATTATAAATTTCTATACTAAAGACTTCTTTGTCTGTATTATTACTGAAGGCTCTATCTTTAGGAGCTTTATCTATATTATTACTAAAGGCTCTATCTTTAGAGGCTTTTTTTTATAAATTTCTACCCCATCATCTACATCAATATCATCACCAAAGGCTTTATTGTCCACTCTATCTTCAGGAGCTTCATTATGAATTTTTATCTTATTATTATTTACATCATTATCCATATCTCATCTACATTATCTTCAGAAGATTCTGAGGCTCTAGTAGTTTTCAATCTTGAAATTCTCACTCTATCTAATAGTGAGTATTTATTAGTCTTTTATACTCAAATGATTCTCAAAATATGATCTGACATCCAACTGAAGAAATTTTACTTTAAAAGAAAAATAGAGAAAGATCTATTATAGTTAGTAAATTTATTTCAAAAGTTGATAGACTATTAAAATATACTTTTATTTTTTTTTATTTTTTTATAATTACTCAGACTTACTTTATTAACTAGTTTATAATAAAAACATAGTTCTCATATCACACTGATAGCCTTAACTCAATCTACCCTACTCTACTCTATCTCAATATATTTTTTCTCTTCTACCCCTACTCTCTTATAAATAACTATACTATTAATCATAGTGATCTGCTTCTAATTTCTCTTATAGATCACTTCTACTATACTAATGATATCTCTCTTGAGGGCCCCATCCCTACTATCAGCTAAACAGAATATCTACTATTAGCTTCTTCTATCTTAATATCTTTTCTCTTAAGACTATCTTCCTCTTGTCCTCAAATATATATAATTAATGGCAAGCTAACTCTATTTATATTACTAATACCCATCTAATAGTAAGCCACTTATTATAAATATAATCTATCAATCTCTTCTTCAAAATCTCTCATCTATCTTCTTCTCTATCAATATGCTGCCTTACTCTCAGATGGCTCCTAATCTCTCTCCAGAAGTCATCAAGTATCTTACACTCTCTCAGCTAATATTTTAGCATCTATATAATCTCCTTCTTCTGTTTAATATTAAAGCAGTTCTTATACTTGAACCTTTTACCTACTATCAAATATCTGGACCAAAAGTCAGCATAATGTTCCTTCTCAAGATATATTACTATATTATTCAGAACTTAGAAAAAAGCCATCACTATACCTCAGCACTCTAAGACCAGACTCTAGTTCAGTCCTAAGCCTCATTAATATCCACCACCTGCTAGCCTATAGACTATAGATTCTGACCTACTTTCTACTGATACTCAATATCTTTACTAATATTAAAGTCTATCAGTAGTATATTACCAAATAGGAGCCTGTCCTATCTCTATATTATAGAACTCTATTGGGCCTTACCCTTATTACTATACCAGTATAAGTTAATATAGTAAGTACCCTCTACCACTTCCTACCAGAATCTCTAGTATCACAAATACCTACTATTTCCTAATTCAATCATAGATAGTAGATCATCAGAGGAATCTCTAAGAGAAAACCTCACCTTCCAGACCCTCTGCATCAATAATACCCATCTATCACTCTATAGTTTAATAGTTCTCCTCAACTACCAGATTCTAAGACTATACAATCTCTTTGAGAAGTCTATTAGACCAACTTCTCTTCTACTCACCAGAGTCACTAAGACCTCTCAACTTATCTAGCTCCTTCTTCTGACCCAAATTCAATCTTTAGCTATTTTTAACAATCTCTTCACCATCTATACAGAGAAATCTAAGTAATATATCAGATACTAGAGCTTTGGCAGCCAGTAGATATTCAGAATTAATATCTACCTAATAAGAGAAATATAGTGCCCCCCTTCAATTCTAAAGAACATTTCCCCATTCTACTACCTTTCTTTTCTACCAAGCTCTGAGCAAGACTGATCTGTATACTAATAGAAAAATATCCAGATAATGTACTATCTCTTCTATAGAGATAATAGTTCTAATAATATTCCCACCTATCAAACTATTCCTTAGTACTATCATCTCATATTTATACTAGTTTAGCTTCACTCTAAAGTATACCTTATACTAATTCATAGTCTCTCTCAGCATATTCACATCATCAACAGAACTAAGTTTAACTACTATATATATCATCTACAAAGGCCCCAATCTTTTTGACCACTCAAAGGATTAGAAGCTCTGATATCTTGTAGTAAATCTTATCTATAAGTGGCTCCAATAATAGAGTATAAAGGATAGAGAACAGTAGATCTCTCTGTGGAACTCTTTTCCTCAATGAGAATATAGCATTATGATGGCTATTATACAAAATTACTATCTTGCTGCCCTCTAATAGATTAATCAATAATACTTAAAACTAGTAAAAGATGCTAATTCTCTCTAACACCTTCTCTAGTCAAACCTATCGAATCCAATTATAGACCTTCTCTTGATTCAGGAAGACTAACCTCTCATTCAGCTCACTAGCTCTTGCTCCTTCAATTATATCATGTACTCACATCAGCTCATCTCTAATTTATCTGCTACTAACAAAGCTATATTGCTTAACTCTCAACATCTGTTGGACCACCCTCTGTAGTCTTGCAATAAGTGCCTTAGTGATTAACTTTCTATTTATATCTAGAAGTATAATCAGCCTCTAATTTCTCCTATTCTCTTATCTGCTCTTGTCCTTATATGACAAAGCTATCAGACTGAGGTTCTGCTTTCTGATCTACTTCTCAGATATAAAAACAAAGTTGTAAAGTACTGTTATCTCTCTCAATACTTCTAAAACCCCTATTATCTTCTTCCAGAAGTCCCAGAGCAGACCATCCTCACTAAGAGCTATACTCAATTTTATAACTAATAGAATACTCAAAATCTCATCCTTCTGGACTAACAGAACCAGATCCTCAAGACCATCAATCTGTAGAGGGTGTCAATTCTCCAGAGAGCACTCAATAGTCTTCTTATCTATACTCTCCTCTTTCTTACTTCACTGATCTCTCTACTGATCTTATAAAGAACCCAAGATCTGCTATACTCTATTCATCAGGACACTCTCCTCATCTAATATTCTATCTTACTGCTACCTCACCCTTCTTACCTAAAGAAGCCTAGACAGATATCTTGAAGATCTCTTACTTTTCTCAAGCTCCTATCACTACAACTAAGCTACTATGCTCTGAATATAAGCCCTCTCCTCTATCCTCAATACTCTCTTCAATCTCTTCATTAAAATATATTTGTAAAGATAGTACAATCTTAGAAGTTAGAGAAATTATTCATCTTGAAAAAAAAATCATAATAGCTATTAAACTGATATAGATATTACTAAGTAATTCAAAAAAACTATAACTATTCATCAAAAGAAATTACCTAACTATAATACTTTATGGATATTTAATAACTTATCAAATTATAGCTGTTTTACTGATAATATATTATGAGTGAGCAATATAAATTTTAATTCTGATAAAAAGCAAGTACTGTTAAGAGATATTTTCTTTAATAATAATAATCTTTTCTGATAACTATCCTGATGAGGAGCTGAGAGAAAAAGCTAAAGATATGAAATAAATATTGATAAAAAGAGAACTTTGGCAAGAAGATTTGTTAAAAAACTTATAACAAATATAAGACAGCTACTATAAACTCTATATAATGTTGTGCTCAATGAATTTTGGAGCTATAATCTGATTTTATAGCTTAGAAATCTTATTAGAGAAGATTGCTAAAGAAGAAGATCAAAACATTATCTTTTATCTAAAGTTTTATTATGAACTTAACTTTATTAAGATATATTGGGGAAAAGTAAAGCAATATACCAGAAAACATTATAACTATACCTTTAAAGATCTTCAAGAAATAATATCTATAGTTTTAGATTCAATTGAACTTATACTTATTCAGAAGTTTGTAAGAAAAGCTTTTAGATATATAAATGCTTACAGATTAGAACTCACTGATCTTGATGCAGAGAGACAGATAAAGAAGTATAAATTATATAAATAAATTTCTTTGAATTGAAAAAATAATAATAATTAGACTTTTGCTATCTTTACTAAGATCTTCTTTATCTTTACTGAGATCTCTCTTTACTATTTTTCCTTTACTATTTTCTCTTTGTCATTTTTCCTTTATTATCTTTACTCTTTTTACTACTTTCTCTTTACTGTTTTTACTATATTTATCATCTTACTAAGATCTTTCTTTACTATCTTCTCTTTGCTATTTTATCTTTGTCATCTTCTATTTACCATCTTTACTATATTTGCTATCTTTACTGAGATTCTCCTTCACTATATCTTCTTTATTGTCTTTATTATATTTATTATCTTTACTAAGATCCCCTTTACTCTTTGCTATCTCACTAAGATCTCTCTTTACTATCTTTCCTTGTTATTTCACTGAGATCTCTTTGCTGTCTTCTCTTTGTCATCTTTACCATATTTGCCATCTTTCTCTTTTGCCATCTTCTTCCTTTACTATCTTCTCTCTTTACTATTTCTTCTCTTCACTATCTTCTCTTTATCATCTTTTTTATATTTTCTATCTCACTGAGATCTCTCTTTGCTATCTTCTCTTCACTATCTTTATCAGATTCACCATCTTTCCCCTTTGCCATCTTCTCCCTTTGCCATCTTCTCTTTACTGTCTTCTCTTTATCATCTTTACCATATTTTTTATCTTACTGAGATCTCTTTTTGCTATCTTCTCTTTATCATCTTTACTAAGATTCCCCTTCTCCATCTTTCCTTTATTATCTTTACCACATTTGTCATCTTCACTAAGATCCTCCTTTACTGTCTTCCCTTTGCCATCTTTATTATATTTATTATCTTCATTAAGATTTCTCTTCTCTATCTTCTCTTCACCATCTTTACCATATTTGTCATCTTCACTAAGATTCCCCTTTGCCATCTTTATCTCTTTACCATCTTTATCCCCTTTGTTGTCTCACCAAGATCTTCTTCTCTGTCTTCTCTTTGTCATCTTCTCTTTACTATCTTTATCTCCTTTGCCATCTTTACCTCTTTTATTATCTTTACTGAGATCTTCCTTCACCATCTTCCCTTCACCATCCTTACCTCCTTCACTGTCTTCCCCCTTCACTGTCTTTACCCTCTTCACTATCTTCTCTTTACTATATTTACCCCTCTTTGCTATCTTTCTTCACCATTATCTTCACTGAGATCCCTCTTTACTTACCTGAAAATCTCTATTATATTTGTGAAAACACATGGGAATTTGATGTAATTTTGTATAGAGCTTTAAATACTAAATGTGAATGGATTTGCAAAATTATATTAAATTTGGACATATATTTGTTGAGATATTGAAGTTTTTGTATTCAAGTTTTTTAGAGTGACTGCTTTTCTTCGATTCTCAAAGTGACCAACTTTAAAAGAATAGAACTTTATATACTTTATATTCTGGTGTCCAAATAAAAAAAGGGCTTCATACTTTTCATAGATAAATAACTAGAAAGCAAAAGTATGAAGCAAGTTTGTTAATATTTTTTGTTGTTCTAAAGTTCTATTCTTTTAAAAAATTTGTTGGGACTAGATGTCCGGCACTGTAAAACCAATGGCCAATCTAAAAGTACTATAGTAAAAGCAAGGTGAAGTTGATAGTCGCGTAAGTCCTCCAACGTTTTGACTAATTGAGAGATTCACGAGTGCTTGCCTCAACCGATCTTTTTGGTGACGGTGCCTAATGCTTTTTGGTTAAATAACCTAATTCGACATTTCTCATGAACTCACCACATGGCGCAGTTTGGGAACACAAAAACGTCAACGTGCATGAGCAGCACAATTGATATTTCCGACCAATTTTGCATGTTTTCACTCCCGGAAAACTCACATTGGGTATCTCGCTTCTCACCCGCTCCGAGAAGGAAACCTAGCGAGAAAAAGAATCTTCATATTGCGATACCAAGTATCATGCGGGACGGGTGCCGCGAGATAATACCCGTAGCAAGTTGAACGAGACGCAAGGAACCGTAGAGCATTCCAAATATATCCGAAGAGATAGCAGCATGAAAGGACGGACGATAGACGGATTGCCATCCACCGAAACGGCAGATATGCTGACCGCTCACGGACCATCCGCGGCAAAGCTTCGACTCTTTTGGCAGCAGCAGCTGAAGATCAAGGGAAGGGACAATAAATGCACTAATCTGTGGTTCGGATCGACCAAATTATTAGACCGAGAGGGCAGACTGATTGCATGGTTCGAGCTTGTTCAACGGGAGCCCACACCAGTGTAACGATAAACCTTTTCCGCACCATACATTGAATGCAAGAGCTGGACGCAGGACCGAAATTTGCACAATATGAAGATGAATCACTTCCCCACCCTGCTCCCTAACCCATAATTCCCACCACTGCTGAGTTTTGGTAACGATTTAAGAGGCGCATGTCATAATGACGTTCAACTATGGGCAAACGCGGTGGGGCTAGGAATTTATGAACGTCAACAGACATAATCGCACAACCTCAAAGACTTACGACAGCAAATGTCGATGGTATTTGTATATATGTACATACAGGCCCGAAATTTAAAAACAACAATAAAAAATAAAACAAATGAAATGTCTCTAAAATGCGAAAACTCACTAATATTCATATATTCAACCCCCTCCCCCTCCCCCTGCCTACTCCGACACCCGCACTTCCCTGCGTCGTTCTCCTGCTCCTCTCGTCACTCCTCTCCTCAACCAAATACGCCTCGGAATGCGCCCTTCCGCTCCCAATTAGCTCATCATACGTCTCATGCTCATGATCACGCTCATACCTATCTCTATATACTTCATTTTCGGGATTGTACCCACTGTGCTCGATGTCGAACTCGTCAAGCGAGGAGGGCGAGGGCGGCAGGACGGCAGAAGCGAGGGGAGGCATGGGGGACGAGTGGCGCTTCTCGGCCTCGGTCACGAAGCGATGGTAGACAGCTGCCGTGTAGGGGAAGGTGAGGCCCGTACCGGGGGTCGTGTAGATGGGGACTGTGTAAGTAGGGAGGAAATAGATAGTGTAGAAGGACAAGTGTGTCAGATGTGAGGCGCTTGATAACATACTTCGAATTCAAGACAAATAATATCGTAAAACTACCAATATCCGCATCTCAACGAACCCTTTGATATCCATCTTCCCTCCGTCCTCCCTGCACAACGAACCCAATAACAACATGGAATCATCCACTATTCTCCCTCCCCTAAAAATAAATAAATAAAATAAAATACTCACGAAACCAAGCCCACGCTTCATTCCCCATAACGCTCTTCCAATTCCTAGCAAACCCAATATTCCATAGGTGCTCTCCATACTCGGTGGGCACGACCTGGTAGATACCGGCGCCCTGCGGAGAGGGATCGAGGTCGACGCGAGCGTGGTAGGGGCGGTCGGAAATAGACTCGATGGTGGTGCGGTTATATAGGATGTAATATAAATGGACAACAGTAAAGCAGGAGAGGAGGAGACCAAAGAGCAGGCCACTGTAGGTGGGAATCAAGTAAGTGGGAGGGTATGTAGGGATTGCGTGGGGAAGAAAAAGGGGGAGGACTTACAGGATGATGATGACGACGTAGTGAAAGTCAAGGTCGAGGCCCTGTGCAGGGGGGGGGGGTTTCGATGGAAAGGGATTTGTGTGAGAGGGCGAATTTAGAAACGATGAGTGAGCCGAGTGATGCGCCGTCACCAACGACCATCGCGCATATATTCATCCGCTCATACACGTCACTCCCACCTTACCGTCGCATCACTATCACACCCATCAGCTCAATAAATCGCTCGAACGCCGTCCCCATTCCCGAATACCTACAATGTATCACCGCCTCTTTCCTCATCTTTCCGATTCCCATCTCACGATTATCACACTCTACATCTACCCCATTAGCCCTCTCCCTCCGTCCCACCCATTATCACCGTCCCCAACTCACATGTATCTCGATCGCAGAGATGATCTCCGGGACGGTAGTGCCGAGGATCCATAATGCGTAGAAACTTGTGTAGAGCACAAAGAGGAAGAAGAACTTGTAGTTGGCGAAGCCAACGCACCCGTTTATCCTGTTGGTGATGAACGTAAGGTGGAGACGGTGAGAATTGTGAGACGAGAAGGAGCGAGAGAGAAAACGAGTGAAGGAGAACGGGGATGTACCATGGGCAGTGGCTGCGAAATGAATACAGAAGTGGGAAGGAAGAGTGGAATAGGGCGTGATGAGTGGGCGGTGTTCTGGGTCGGATAGAGCGCGAACAAACAAACCATTTTTAATTTCAAAAACCCCTCCTCCCCTACGTATAACACTTACTGATCCATCTTGAGCACGCACGCATCGCAATCTCTACAATGATGCGCCCTATCCGGCTTGATGCACCGACAATGGTCGCAGAACCGGGGCTGCCCGCCGTTCTTGCACAACGACACAGTGGGCATGGTAATGGCGACATTAACGTCGGGCTTGGGCTCCATCGTCGTCAGGTTAAACGTTGCAGGCGAGTACCCGCGCGACCGCGTCGTTAGCGACGAGAGTGTCGGTGCATTGTACAGCCGTGACGTCGGTGGCGGATCCGAGGTATCCGAGGCAGACGGATCCGAAAGGTGGTCAGAGGAGGGGGGGTGTCGCGAGTGGTAAGGTGTTGGTGGCTGGGGAAGGGAAATGATGAGTTTGGTTGCGGCAGAAGAGGATGCAAAGGTGGGGTGGTACGTACGTCCATGGGCGAGCCCGGGGGTGTGGTTAGGACGCGAATGTAGCTGAAGACAGAGAAAGCAAGTAAAATATGGCAAGAGATCAGGTAGCCGACTGGGTCGGAATGTGTGTGGAGGAGTGTCAGTATGACGGCTTTTGGATCTGGAACCTCTTTCCCAAAGTGAAGGACTGTAAGGGACAGGATAGATACATACTGGCCTGAGCGAGCCTGCCCGAACGCGCGAGCTGAGTGGCTGTGGTTCCCGGAGAGAGAGTGTGTGTGTTTGTCAGGATTTTGTGCACAAGCACGAGCAATGACGCTGGGCGCGACCAGATTGGCGGATGGGAGGAATGAGCAAGTGTACGTACCACATAACCGGATGGTGTAGACGTACCAGGTGTAGCCGAATATGAAGAAGACGAGGAGGGGTAGGGTGTACCCAAACACGACGGCGAAGAGGGTTTTCGCCATGAGGATGTTTGCTTTGCGAGGTGGTATGAGTGTGTAAGATGCAAAGTGGAGATGGGCAGCAGAAGGCGCTCTATTTTCGGGCTCCGACACACAAGCCACTCGATACCTGACGTCACTCTCACCCCCCTCGCCCGCACACCCCTTTGGGCCAAATATCCGAATCCTGCAAAATGAAATCATTGTGTCGCATTTAGGACATGGCCAAAATGCCTAACTGACATCATCCCCATTGTTGGTGCCTGCCTTTGGAAATCGCCGTCCCCCTCATAATCCGCCACAGGGGTGAATGTATGAACAGTAATTTCAATCATCATTTTGCTTAAAACACTCCCCCCCTAAAATCCTAAATTGGTCCAGATGCATTATATGTGAATCAGATCGCTCCTTGAAGAATTGTACTTGCAATCTTCGCTAAGTCCCACAATGCAAATCGGACCTAGCCACTAAACGCCTTTCCAAACAAACTTGCGTTTTCTCTGCTCAGTTCTCCAGCAACAAGGTTCACATGTTCTCCTCGATATGTCAACAATTAGTTTTGGGCGTTTACACTCGATGTCGGATTATGAAAAGCATAACGTAGAAACCACTTCGCTCGATTGCATCAAGAAGTGGTGTATTCAACCTTTGGTGTGTGCGTGACAGGATGAACAAAACGCTATCTCGGTATTTTATCGAGGTTCCATGTCCGTTGGCACTCGCCCACCGAAATAAATACCCGTAGTGCAAGCCTCTGGGTACATTGACAATAACGTCATTGAATGACCTACGCCAGCCTACCAACTCCGCTCGCGTCCCACCCTTGCTCAGCGACAGTTTCCGCCCAAGTGCAATTCAAAAA
>RBNI01003830.1:0-15116 GCA_003990745.1 Jimgerdemannia flammicorona
AAAAAAAAAAAATAGCGCCCATCGGGGTGTGCGATCTCCAAAGTATATTAGATTACATTGCTTACTAGGTTTATTTATATGATAAACCCAAAGACAATTCATGCTACTATTCACACCTTTGGACATATACGAAAACTTGAGATTATTCGTAAGTGTTTTTATTTTCATCAAACTTTGCAATCGTTATTGTCAGCATGGAATTCTGCGGCCTTTTTGAGGTCCGGCAAACGCAAAATATTTAACAAACTATCGGCACTTACATACACGTCACTGTTATCAACAGCCGATGAAGACGAGCACCAATACGATAGACTCATCCGTAGACCCAAGACAAGACAATATTTCAAAGGTATGGCATACCATACCGAACACAGCCACTGTATTTTCCTGGCTCAAACTCATCGATGGTTGGTCTTATTCTCTCTAGGAGATACTCTCCACCGCGGAGCTGAGGAGCGCAGGACTTCGTATACAGAGCTCTTTTGGGACCTGATCTTTGTGGGTGCCATTGGGCTCATGGGTCATGAGCTCGTGCACAAGCCCGATGGTTTTCATCTCGAACAGTTTGTGCTGACGTTCATTCCACTTTATAAAGTTTGGTAAGATCAATAAATATTTGATAATCGATGCGATGTTATATTTGAATCCGTTTGAACTCTTGGGGATCCATCATATTCACCTTTTCGTTGAATAAATCATAGGAACGACGTCCACTTTTACCTCAACGTCTGGGCATCTGAAGATTTAGTTCAGAAATTCTTTATATTATGGGTAAGGGAAAGCTCGCTTCACATTGAGAAAAGGGTGCTTGATGGTTGTCTAGATATATTTATTTCCCATACATTCTCGATTCTGTATGCACTCTAGGAAATGGTGTGTGTTATCGGGATGACAATCAGTGCGGTATGTATTGATGTCAACTAGATGAGTGAATAGTATGCTTCATACACAACCATGAAATTTTAGGCCCAGCTTCATATGGACATGCAATTTCCTCGCGCTGTTTCATTCATACAGGTACATTCCACCGGCTACGTGAACGATGAGGTAAGAGATGCGCATAAAGCCGTAACGTCACCCCCATATTGGATCTCGTGGAACGCATTCATGACACCTTATATTTTCTTATGACAGGGTGTCGTGGTGTCCACCTTCAATCAATTTGTTGGTACGTGTAAGATTTACCAAAGTTTTTTCATCTAGTTTGGTGTTTCTTCAATTTCCTATGTACTAATAGGAATTACCCCCCCCCCTTCCCTTTATTTTTCTTTTTACACAATATATATAGGATGTTATCTGTTGGCACGCCTTACCATCGCCTTTGTATATTTCATATTCTGCTTTTTCATGCCAAAATTCCGCATATATTTGCTCTACAACATATTTGGCAATGTGTTCAGCTGCATTTTGTGGGCTGTCTCGCTTGGCATGCCAATTGCTAGTAGGGAGCAAGCCAATGTGATCTGGTATGCCATTATTGTTGGTAAGTTGGTAAATGTTCGTCATGTTAATATGGGAAATTCGTACCATGATTGTTGCTGATAGTGTGCGTCACCTTGATTACCGATTGTGCAAAAGATACCATCCATTATACTCACAATAGCTCATAATATTTTATTATACCCTACTTACGCAGATTGGTTATGGAACACAGCCTACCCAGCCGCTATGAAGTATTGGCCGCACGACAAAATATTCTGTATTCAAAAGCCGCTCTACCGCGCAGCCGTCAACATCGAGCACATGGCCGATCGTTTAGGTTTGTTTGTCATCATCACCCTCGGTGAAAGCGTCATTGCTCTGCTCTACTCCACTTGGAGCTCCAATATCAATACCCAAGCGGCAAAGGGTGTCTTGGGTCTTCTCCTCGCCTACAATCTGCACTGGATCTATTTCGACGTTGACGCGTCACGACAATACAAGCACGCCCTCCGTCGTCACATTTTTACGGGCCTCTTGTTTGTCTTCTTGCATTTGCCACTCTGCGCCGCAATCGTCATCATGGGCAGCACGTTAGGAGTTTTGGTCCAGGTCATGGACTTTCCCGGATCGGAAAATATACCTGTGGGACTACATGGAGCCGAGCGACTTACGGAGATCCCTCCAGGGATTGACTGGTTATTCTGCGGGTCGCTCTCAATGGCAATCTGCTGTTTGGCGACGATTGGTTTGAGTCACCAAAGTATGGATGCAGTAGATTTGATGAAGATACACAAGGTACGTAGATGTTCTCGGATAAGTTGATTTATTGGCCCACAGTTAACAATATTGTACCGGGAGTACTTCGTTTTCATTATAATCAAGAAGCCCGGTTACACCGATCGATTTAATGTTTCAAGCATCTGACAAACTCTCAATTTCGACCAATACTTTCAGAGATGGCGCATCAGTTTTC
Organism: Jimgerdemannia flammicorona; assembly: GCA_003990745.1. Taxonomy (NCBI): domain Eukaryota; kingdom Fungi; phylum Mucoromycota; class Endogonomycetes; order Endogonales; family Endogonaceae; genus Jimgerdemannia; species Jimgerdemannia flammicorona. The sequence goes on from RBNI01003830.1 coordinate 2,396, forward strand.
GATACGTCACCGCCGCCATCTTCGCCGTCCTTCCTCTCGCCAAACTGAACTCTCTCAGTCTCCTTGCCATCGTCTCGTCATTATCCCTCGTCCTTGTCATTGTTGAAACTGTTGGTCGTCTGCGCCGAACTGGAAGATCAGACAAGGAGAAGCAGGGTGGGGATATTGAGCAGGGCGAAGAATCTAATGTGGAAGACAGAGGCCTTTGGGTTCGCTGGTCGTCGCATTTTAGGAGTAGGAGCACGAATGACATCACGTCAGCGCTCCAGTGGACATCGACATTTTCAAGCAGTCGTACCTTAAACATGAGTGGCCCGACCGATGATGGTAGCAGGCGTAGGTGGTTTTCGCAGAATAGTAGGAGCAGCTTGGATGAAAAGAAGCATGGGGTGAAGGGGGCTCCCTTTGAGATGTGTATTTAGTTCTTTTGTGGTTTTTCCTTGCATTTGTAATCAACGTAATTAAGAGCGTTTTTTTTTTTTTTTTTTTTTTGAGATACAAACGATACGCGAAACCCGTGAATTGTGTTTATGATTTGGCATATCATTTTGTCAGATGAAGTGCTCCGAATAGTCCAACTCTCGAAGATTCGATTCGAATCTAGTCACATGACCAACGCCACGCGATTATTAACCTGAATCAATTGAATTAATTAAGCCGCGTTAAGATTGATGGCCCTGATCAATAATTCAAGGCCATCAATCGAATCGTTAACGCGGATTAATTCGATTCGGGCTTGTAATAAATATTAGAAATTTAATTTAGATGTATGTCTAATTTTTCTACTTTCTTTGGCAGTAATATCTAGTCTAATAGTTAAAACCCACTCTTTTATATGTGATCAAGATAATTTTGTATATCAAGAGACTTGGTCTTGCTGAATAGATAGACTCAGATAAGACTGTATTGGCTATTACTAGCCACTGAACATGATCAACTGGTCTAAGAACAATTTCATCTAGCAAAGCCCGAAAACTCACAAGGAAGGTGTTTTTGGGAGCATGCCAAAATTTCTGATAACAGGTCTTGTTTGTTACCTCAAAAACATGGCTCATCAGATGTTCCATGGCGACTCGAACTCGCAGCCGAGTCTGCACAGCTCGGACTCCCGAAGCTGCGCAGCGGTGGAAATTCGAGGCAAGGCGTCATTTGCTTGGATAATCCGCTACTACGGCGTTTGTCAGCGCACAAATACCCCATTCCTGCCTAGGTTTGATTTCTGTGGGATCATCAGCTTTCGCCCTCTGCCTTCTGTACTTTGGCTGGTCGCGACAATCACTTTCGGTCGTCCCGCACTGAAATTTGTCCTTGAGCCAAATAACGGGCCTTACGAAATCGCTTTGCACGGAACGAAAATTTCAATACTTGACCTGTTCACACAAACATGTATATACCACCTCCTTTCTTGTCTTCCTTAGACCATATCGATCCTGATTATCGTCACAGAGCCCCCCCCTTTTGTTTTTTATTACGTCTTGCTACATCAATTTACGAAATCTAGAACTGCCACCGCACCCGACACCATTAGTCGTCTCCAATCTTGTACAAATGTACAACTCGCTAGACGACACCCTTTTGCCTGGACTCGACAATATCAGCAGTCCATATAATTACCTGGCGAAGAATCAAGAACGGGCGGGGCGGGGCGGTGGGAGTAAATGCGCGGCTAGTAGCGAATTTCCGGCACCAGTGGTGATGAACTAAAGCGATAGCCGAGGATGTTGGACAGCACACGTTCTCAATTGCTGGCCACAAGTACCATTCGCGGTGCCTTCCTTACTTATGAGTCATTCGCATATTGTCAACGTCACGCACAATTGACATACGGTTAGTTTTGGGTAAAGCTCCATGTATGCATATCGTGCGCCTGCACATGAAGACCTTTTCGGCTTGGCTAATATTGTTTGCCTTTTTTGAATTGCAGGTCTCGGATGCATGCATACTCCAGTTATTTTTGGTTTCAAACACAATAAAAAGCGGAAAGCGCACTTCTTCCTTAAGAAGGTTTCATTAATACTTTCTCAGGTGACGATGGCAACAGGCCAAGATGGGGCCAATCGTCATGCCTTACTATCCTCCTATAAAATTGAAGAACGTTCGTTTGAGGCTCTCTTTAGCAAGCCATTCTGTCATTTTGACTGGACGTTCAGAACTGAATTATGGTGATCACGCCGGTCCTGACTGAGCTCATTTCACATGGTTCTGGATGGAAATAGAGCCAATTTCAAAAGCGACCAACTAGCATCGTGTGAAACATCTGTCCGGGACCCTGCAGTATGGTGGTGACCGGTTCTTGGCCGGCACAATTCATGGCTTTGTAGCTGGATATTGCACTGTCAGCTTCAATCACTATGTAAAGCTGTAGGTCTGTATCCCACGATGTATATAAGACCGCCTAGATCTAGGCCTAGTTGGTCAAGATCGACATGTTACGCACGCTCTAGCCGCTGATGACAGTTAATGGAATGTTTGCTCCACAATATGGAACGTCCTCATATTTCCAAATCTCGCGGCAATTGCATTAACACATGGATAATTGACAAAAATTAAGGATTGTGAGTAAACATCCGATTCCGTTTTACTCTTTCCAGCTATGACGGCGTCACGCATCTTAAAAGTCCACCGATCATTGTTCCATGCAGATTTCCAGTCGCACAAATTCAGGCGCCACGGTTTCTTTAATTTGTTTGAAATCCATTTTCCATTTCACTCTTGATTCCACATCCCCATAACAACCCAACACAACGGCTGCCGAATTCCATCAAACGTCATGCCGCGTAAGAAATTCATCGAAGAGGACAGCAACAGCTCGGATGGTAAATCATGACCTTCGTTTTCGACAACCTGGCAAGCGCGGTTCCTGGATATAGCCTTCTCACGTATTCCGATCCCTATCTAGACGGCTCCAAATCCGTACCTGGTCGACGTTTGTTCCGTGTTTTTCGGCTGCTTTCAAGCCCTAATGCAAGTAAGAGCCATCGCGTAAAGAAGAATGGCAGATCCTTTATACCGAGCGACGGCTTGCGAGATGAGAGGTTGGAGTCCATGCATCTTTATTACAGGTATGTGATTCTATCCAAGTTGGTCTTTGGAGACGCATGTTAGCTCCCGGTACACGCTAATAAATCTGTGGTATTCGTTCTCACTTTTTCCATCCAACCTTTACAGATACAATTTTCACGGGTATGTCAGAGTGGTGGGCTTTCATTTGAGTAGCCTTGGAAAGAATTTCTCACTCACAGCAAATGATTATCATTTCCATTTAGCAATTTTGTCGCCCCAGTGGATGACGACCTTGCCAGAGGCATCAAGGTCTTGGACGTCGGGTAAGGCAATCTCAATATCATTCCCTCGTGATTCATCGTGCCATGACTCATGTATTGTGTTTCATAAACTCTTTTAGTTGTGGAGGTGGGGGATGGCTGATGGTGAGTATTAGTACCGATCCGAGTCATTTTGCGCGCCTCGTGGAGCATACGAAATGACAATTCATTGATCTATTTAATTGAACATGATACAGGACATGGCTAGTGACTACCCCAACTCAGAATTCGTTGGTACAGACATAGTGGATCTTTTCCTTAAGCATGGAACGCCGCCGCAGAATTGCAAGTTTATGTTGGCCAATACCGTGAAAGGCCTACCTTTTGAAGATAATACATTCGATTTTGTTCACCAGCGGTCAGTATTGCTGTAATCTGCGTCACAAATTTGTTAAGCACAAAGTTCTCACTTTTGATGGAATCGAAATTAACATCGTCTAGGTTAATGGTTTTCGATTTTTCGCCGAGCGATTGGGCAACGGCTATGAAAGAGATGATACGTGTGACAAAGCCAGGGGGGTGGATTCAAATTAGTAAGCCACATCTTTTTTTTTTTTTTTTTTTTTTTTTTTTTTTTTTTTGCGATTCTCATTGATTTATCCTTAATAACACCTACAAAGCCGAGGGCGACATTATAATCGAGCGATCAGGACCACTAATGAAAAGGTTCTTGGAGGCTGGTACGTAGGCCACTGCTGTTCGTAAATAGTAAACCGACGTTAGAATGAGATTGATGATTGTTTGCCCATCACTCATCAAACCCACACAGCGGAGGCTATATCCAAATCTCGCGGAGTCGACGTTCGGGTCGTCCGTAATCTCGGTTCGCTTTTCAGCTCCCTTGATAACGTTGAGGTTGATTGCGTTTCATGTCCAACAGGGTGGCAGGATAAATGGGGCGACATGGCTCTGCAAAATCTCCTCGGTTTCGTGAAAGCAACGCGCGCAGGCGTGATGCCGATACTAAACATAACGGATAAGGAGTTCGAAGACATGGTTTCAAAGATGGCCCAGGAGTGCAAGGAGTACAAAAGTTTGGGTAGTTTGCCTTACGCCTTCGGGCAAAAGAAGCGGGCGTGAAGAGTGATGCTGGTCGACTTATGCTGTGTTTATCAAAATTCATTATAGATGTAAATGATTGTTTAGATCCGGGTTGGCAAGTTGATGCACTATTTCACTTATGCTTTCGGCAAATATACTAATTTGTATATGAAAGTTCAATGTTGTTTTACAGTTCCAGCTTTACGATACTGGCTTATAAACCATGCTATATACCCTATTTCCCTATTTCTTGAAGTAGACTGGAATTCGTATCGCCGACGGCGTGGTCCTCAGTTCGAGAATATTGATTAGGAGGCAAATTGGTAGATGGCTTGTCCACCGCCTACAAGCTCAATCTCCTACATCGTGACATGGCGATCGTGTTGAGAACTTCGCTGCGGATCGACACAACAAAGCACACGAGGCCGGCGATCGCGTCCTCGAAGCACAACGAATCGGCCGACAAACGCCATGTTTAAGATCCTCAGGCTCGCCACCCTCCACGACGACTACCCGCTGAAAGTCTCCGCCAATCCGAAATTACGACGCTTCGATCTCTCCAATGTCAGCACCATCGATTTGGTTTTGCGCGGGTTGCACGAACCTCGCCATATCGGGCTGTCTCCCCGGTGGTGGCGGCATGCGGAGTTCGTGGCGTAGATCATAGCCGAACGTGATGCACTTGCGGGACTGGCCTTAAATTTTGGAATCGACGATTGTGTTCAAGGCAATTGGTATCGTGATTTGGCCAATTTAGAGGTTTGAGTTAGACGTCGGGAATCGACATGCCGAGTGCTGATGAATAAATGTGCACGATACTATCCATATACAGTTTATTGAGTGCTGTTTACCGCTGTCCCGCTTGTTTTATCTCAACGTACCGCATCGCACGGAATGCGAATACGAAGGCATCCCATCACAACAATTACAACGTGCTTAACGGAATCATGTACTTAATGTTCTGCTTATTTGTTGACGATTAAGCATATTTACATAACACATAAATACGCGTATAGCAGGCAATATCTGAGGTCGCCTCATTTGGAAGCAGCAATCAGTGCTCTGGCTTGAACCCGTATGCAAAGTACGTCTTCGGCCACGATCTTTCGGAGGTCTATTCAGCATCCATCTTATGTAAGAGTTCAATATACTCTCCGTCGTTAAGCCCAAGCGATAGAGCGACGCCCTCCTTGAGGCAAGATGTGCGCTTCTTTGGTCAATGCACCGATCCTACCCCGCCATCGCTTAGTGACGCTGAGATCAACGCCCTGAGCCCACAGGGCTTGCACTGCAGAACAGAATAGAAATTTCGTTGAGAATATTGTACGGTAAGTACGTCGCTCTATATACCGAATGAATACGTATCACATGAAGTATGTACCTGCTTCGTGCCAGCGGTTGTAGTTGGGCCCTAAATTCCACAGTTCGATTTGTGCTTCCACAAGCTCAACGCATCCTCCAGGCTTTGTCGCACGAATAAGCTCTTGGACAGCACCCTGCCAATCATCGAGCGAAAATGCGAAAACCATTAATCTGTGCATACAAGTATGACATCAACGATGAAGGGATGAGCGGTTCGGATTTTGGCTGTATTTTATGGAGGATTTTGCGAATCTCGGCCCCTCCTGGCCACTCTAAGCCGGAGATAAGTACAGAACTATCTGTCATTCTGACTCATGAAAACATACCTCTGGAAAACGAAATCGAATGTGTTGTCTGGGAATGGCAAGGTTTTTCTGGTGTCGGCTTGCACGAAGTTACGATTTGACGGCACGTTGGTTTTGGGAAAGACCTCTACGATGTCGTAGCCTATAAAGGAAGAATTTGCGTAGTTCAACGTGAAGATTGAAATTCTTAGATTATGTCATACACAAAACCATCGCGGGATTTCTATTAATATTTACTTTTTCCTAAATAGTGTGAGTTTGAGAATTGAGTGAAATACGTAGGCCTATCGTCAATATCAGTAACAGCAAACTAGTATTTACCAAGATCCATATGCCTACTCCACATCTATATAAATGCAAGCAAACATTTAATTGGATGTTTTCAAAAGATGGTGACGGTAAAGATTTGCATCATCACCCTTTTTCAATTGGAGAATTGAAATTGCTGTAATGGGTATTTTTCGGAAATTTTAATAGCCCTACTTCATCACCATTAAACGCATACGCTACGCTCGTTCCAAACTTACTCATGTGTTAAATATCTGAAGACGTAATGTTGGAAATTTAACCTATCCATTTCACTTTCACCACCACTGGATAGTATGTATCGTGTTGCCGCGATGACCAGCCACTTTGAATCCCTGTGGAATCGTGCCATCTTTTGCAGAGAAAGAGTAAGCTGTGAAATTAGCACCTTCAGAGGAACCTTGGGGCGATGTGCCATGGAACGACGTGTCTTGGGACGATGTGCCTTGAGACGATGTGCCTTGAAACAACGTGAATTCTTCCGGCGGAGAAGGCATCAAGAGAGTTGTCATGGAAGGAGGGTTCAAAAAAAAAAAAAAAAAAAAAATATGTGCATGACCGAATTGCCTTCAAAAAGGTCATCCCTACGGTACTATGCTTACGGCCCACATTGCCCACTCATTTGGATGATAATTAAAGTTGTATGTGTGTTGGGGGAGAGCAAAATATGTGTTGCGCTAAAAGATGCGCAGGAACCGAACTAACAGTAAAGAAGGAGAGCGGTCTCAAGAGAAAGAGGAGAGGCGGGTGGGAAAAGAAATAAGGGATACAATGTTATGTAAAGTAGGAGTCGTAATGGATGTAGCGTAGAGCGATAGGCGAGCAAGCGTAGAGCGATAGGTGAGCGAGCGTATGGCTAAGTATGTATGAAGCGGAGGATGTGTATGCGGGTGTAATGCATATATGAAGTAGTAGCGCCCGAAACGGCGCTAGAAACTGGCGTAAAAGGTAATGCGAATAGTTAGAATACTTATACGTTAACACATGATCTCGCGTGCGAGATCTTCCATAGTTAGGTAACGAACAAAATTTACCCCCATGACAATTACAGCAGAGTTATGATTTGGTGTGAACCATACCTCCCAATCATCTGGTTGTTCGAGCGCATTTTAGGGGAAGGTGTTGGCGGATTTCATATCATCGTGCCATATGAGAGAATGGTTCACAAATACAATCTCAGTATTCAAACACAAAGGCGATGACAGGTCCCGCTAGGCTTGCCTAATGGTCAGTTTGACTGAGGACCCAGAACATTGGATCATGGGCCTACACGCGTGGCATTCACAATCGTCGTACATTCAACTATCACTCCGCTCGCTTTTGCTCAAAATTATATAGTCCGAAATTTTAGGCGACATTACGGTCTCACAATTTCAGCCTCACGTAATTTGTCCTTGCAATAGGCCGATGGCGTAGAACATGAGATTTCAGCGACGTGATCATAGTTCGCTCGCCCAAAAATAATAATTGGTCAGGCGACATAAATTTGGGCCTTGAACGGGACAGGTTATATTCTGTATTATCACGTAGGCGGGATTCCGGAACCCCGGAATAGGTGTGTATTGGCACTGGAATACGTGAATTTAGCAATAACGTGGGGACAGCAAGCTTTTAGATGTCGACTGGTTGGCTTATCGTTGTAGACATACGCAAATTGGTCATCCATCGTGACCTCCGAGGGTATTGAGTAGCAAAGGGCGTAATGATAATTTCTGCCTGTTCTCCATGTCCTCCATACCGATTATTCGAGTTCATGAGTTGGTAAATAACTATTTCAATTAGAGAATAGAATTCTTCCGACGAACCTTATTGTCGAGTCACAAAATATTGCAAGGCCTCTAACTAGAACAGTAGCGCACGTCGTGACATCTGCCTTTTATTACTGACGGCGGCTACAATCCCGCGGCATCATTCTTGATTTTCTTCCTCACTTCTTCGCTTCTTGTATAAGTCTGAAAAAAAAAAAAAAAAAAAAAAAAAAAACTGCAATACGCAGGAACTCGTGGTGAAGATCCGAAAACATCTTTATCAGACGTTCATGACGCATTCATTGCATAAGATTATTTGCACACACTACCAAAAGAGATCGTTTCGTAAACTTTAATTCAATAACGTGTCAACTATAGCTCTGGCGTGAGAATTTCGAAAGTAGTTCCTACTCTAAAGCGTTGTTACCTATGGCTGTTATTGTGGATATCTCAACAGCAGTGAATGTCATTGTTAACAATGATACACAACCTAAATTGATCTTGTTGTTATTAATAAAATAGATTTCATAAGATTTTAATCTATTATATCACAGTCATTAAATGACGTAGTTTTTTGACATATGAATTAAGCAGAGATGAGATAACATTTTAAAAGTGGTTACAGATAATTTGTGAATTTTAAAAGACAGAAATCATTTATATCAAAATTGAGATTATTAAAACTATTTAATGTAGATTAAAATAAAATGAAAAAACAGGCTCAATCGATGGGAACGGCTTAACAGCTTGATGGCTTGACTGCTCGACATATCGAAATTCAGCCAACACAGACTGTAAATATAAAAATTATCTTTGATGTACTGAATTCACCTTTGAATGGTGAATCCAGTATCAAAAATTATTAAATTTGAAGATATATTCATATAGTTATTAATATTTATATTTAAAGTAAAATTGACATTGGTGATATACATATATATATGCTATCACATCAAGTCAATTGAGGCCATTGAGTGTTAACTGCTTGTAAATAATTTATAATAATTATATACAGTTAACTAGTTATTTCAATAAAAAATAAAATAAATAAATAAACTATATAATTGTTTATAATTTTGATATACATTAAACTATATAATTGTTTATAATTTTGATATACATTAAACTATATAATTGTTTATAATTTTGATATACATTAAACTATATAATTGTTTATAATTTTGAGATTTTAAATATGTTTGTTCTTAAAATTATATTAAAATTTGAGAGTGAATTTTTTTAAACAAATACTATACTCTTTTAGTATAAATCTACATGCATATGAACCTTTTCTGCAGCTTCTTTCTCTGCTATCTTACCAGTTACAAGGTTTGGTAGGCAATCTTCCAAGTCTCCTTTCTTTTATTATTACCTCCTCTACCTTAGGTTGGTTTGCTATACCTGTAAAAACATGGTAGAAGAGAGGCAATAGTGATGAGTTGCCTCTTTATTGTATCAGATCAGTGTCTTCTATACTTTTTTTGCAGTTTCTAATATTTTTAGCTATATCTAGAATATACTTATTTTAGTACAGTATCTTCTTTCTTTTGTTATCATTAATAAGATTATCTGGTATATTATGGACTATATATGAAGTCAGTCAACCTTGGGTATTAAGTATTAGTGTAGGTTACTTGCAGGTTCTCAGTATCTGTAGTGAGGCTCTCTGAGCTTTGGTGAGCTTTCTGGTGAGTACAGTTCTAATATATATAACTGCTTTTTGGGTGGAGTTGGGATGGGAGAAAAGATAGCTATTACAGATAAGCAGAAGAATAATTATAATAGACCAGTAGGGTGCTAGACTGGGGGTGGTTATTGGGGTTGGGGTGGGCATTATCTTGGTGAGGTCTTTTGATTGGCTGGCAGAGGGTGGGGTGGTGTAGAGATCAATATTCTGGCTATATCCAACTAGAACCAAAAGCTAATACAGTAATACAATTGAGACCCACAGGTTTAAAGAGTAAGATCTCTCTTATTTGACAGTACCTATCTGAAACCAGAAGCTGACATAGTGATATAATTGAGGTTTATAGGCTTAGAGAGTGGGAGTAGGGCTTTTTTAATCTTAGTATATATATTAGTTCTTTTGAGAGAGTCTTGCATATAAGTCCTTTACTCACCTACTCTGAATCTATTCTATCTTCTATTAGTTAGTTGGGGGTTTTTCTTTGCTTCAAGTCTTTGTTTGGAGTTTGGGAGGCTATTTCTTATTTAGTCTTAGTATTGCTAAATCTAATATATAGATGTACTCTCACATATAGTTATGTATAATGATCTAGTTCTGGTGAATAGATAAGTCTAGTCTATATAGTGAGAGTCAGTATATCTGATATGTATAACAAGAATAGTGAGACTATAGGACAATTTGATAGCTTAGGTTAATGGAAAAGTAATATCTGATAGGTAGTGGGAGTTTAAAATGATCAAAAAATCCATTAGGACTAAATTTTGTATATCCTGCTATAATAAATCTTAATGTGATTTTAATATATAGTTTTACTGCTATTCTCTAATATAAATATTTTATCAAAGTATTATTCTTGTTTTGATCAGAGAAATTATCTATATGCAAAATAATTTTTTATACTCTATAGTCAAAATTTACCAAGTAAAAATAAATCTAATAATATTATAAAATAAAATATAAATTAGACTTATCCTTAATCAATTTGAGATTATCAACTCAATGACTTTATCTTCTCAATCAACTTAATGACTTTACTCCTCTCAATTAACTTGATGGCTTGACCTCAATTGATGGCTTAGTCTTAATTAACTCTTAATCAATAAAACAAAGATTTAATTTTATAATATTACTTGTATTAAATCCTTTTTCAATAAAGTATTTTTTTTTATTAAGAAAAATAACTTATTGAGAAATTGCATTATTATAAACACCAAATACTTATACTTTAATAGGTATTTTGAAATATATCTCTCTCTATAATTATTATAATTATTATTAAAATTTTAAATATATCAAAATTTTTATTAATTAAAAAATCACTTACTTCTTATTATACTAAATGAGAAATTTGTATACATTATATAGTTAAATAAAAAATATTATATAAGATTTGTTATATTTATAATAATATTTGATACTATATTATTCAAACTACCAAAAGCTTAAATAGATTACTTTGCTATCAGAATATTACTTTTATATTATATTCTTTTATCTTTTATATATTAAATATATTTGTACTACTTGATAATATCTTTTTCATTTTAAATTAGAGTTCTACTAATATATATTATAATATATAAAATATATAGTATAGCTAGATAATATAAATATATATCATAGTTACCCTATTACTATAGAAAATATATAAATAACCAGATAGTTAAAGAAGAAAATAAATAATTAATATCTGCTAGATAGTAAATATCTACTAAACAGTCAATATCTACTTCTCAATTAGTAATCCTATAGTTAGCCACATAGCAATTAAATAGTAATCAACTTATATAAAATACTCTAGAGATAAGTATGAATAAACCTCAGTTCAAAAATAAATTCAAAGCAAAAGGCAAGTCTGCCTACTATACTTTGAGAGATATATCTGCCAAAAGCTACTTGATTTAAAGAAAAAAATTACAATACTTATATAGAAGAAATATCTACTTTAAAGCTACTTTTAGAAGATTGTAAGCTTAGTTCTCTTTATTAACTCTAATCTACTTTCCAATATAAAGAAGAGAAGTCTGCTATATTTTGGTTCACTTATTAGATAAGTCTGAAGAATTGAAGTTTATTATAGAGATCTTACTACAAAGCTAGTCTATTTGATATAACTTCATAGTAAAGCTAGTCTAGTAATATAACTCCATACAAATGAAACCAGTCTTTGATATAACTTTGTTAAGAATGAGAAGAATTTATATTATCCAAGTTATTAAATTATCTATATCATCTAAGTTATTAAATTATTTATATTATCTGAGTTATTAAATTATCTATACTATCTGAAGTTATCAAGTTATCTATCATCCAAGTTATTAAGTTATTCACTATCTGAGTTATCAAGTTATTTATCAAATCTGTCAAATTTATATAAGAAATACTGCTAAGATTACTATATCAGAAATTATATACTTTTGGAGATTATTATACTATATAAGAATTATTATACTGAAATCATATAAAGAATCTATAAGATCATTATATAGAAATCACTTACTTTTGAAATCTATTATACTATATAGAGACTATTATATAAAATCACTACTATACTTAAGAACTGTCCTAATAAAGAAATTGACTACTATATTCAGATTTGACTATTATACTACTAAATATCAAAGATATCAGGAATTCTAGAACATTTTGTTACTTTTTAACAAAGTAACTAGAGACTCAAACCAAACTATATAGTTATTCAATCTTGTAATTTATCTCTATTGAGCTGACATATTATATTTGGAGACTCAACTGGAAAGATTTTAAAAAATCTATATAACTTTTTAGCTTACAAGAATTCATTGCCAAACTAGATACATTTAATACAACACTAATTTCAGTCACTATAGAAGAAAGTCTTTACCAGCATCTGAACAAAAAGAGAAATAATTATCTCTTTTTTTTTTTTTTTTTTTTTTTTTTTTTTTTTTTTTTTTTTTTTTTTTTTTT
>RBNI01003831.1:0-15114 GCA_003990745.1 Jimgerdemannia flammicorona
TGTACCTACAAACTCAACCCCATCCAATTTTACTACAATTCTACCCCCACTCTTCTCTACAATCCTCCTTACTAGCCTCCTATGTCTCCCCCCCTTGGGGCCCCAACCAATCCACCAAGCCTTGAAGAGCTCAAGCATCAGCTCCTCCCACCTTACTACCCTCAGGTTTACAGGCCTCCAAGGACCCTCCTCAAATATGCTCTGCCAATGTTCTGCGAGCCCCACCCATATTGCAATGGCCCAACCAACCATCAGCCACTCATTCCCCACCCCCCCCACCAACCTTGACTGTAGCGCTGCCCAATGCCCACCCACCTCAGGGTCAGGCACTGGCACTCCCAATCTCCCCCCAACTACCTTCCAAAAATTCCCCATACTCTCGTACTCCCCCAGCCAATGTTCAGGGGTCTGCACCACTCCTCCCTCCTGCCCTATGTTATGACACTCCTCACAATCAAAAACCCCACCATCCACCAGATGGCCAGCTCTAAAGTTTAGCATCACATTTCACTGCAACAGCCACCACCAAGTTACCCAGAGTTTTGGTGGTAGCCACCTCGACACCCCCTTGATCCAAGACCAGACATCTGCTCAGTCCCATCCCTCTCCGATTCCAACCCCTTGCCAGGTCTCCAGCCAAAGGTCCTGTCCCAGACCCCTAAGGCACTCCATGCCTTCCTCTAATTGGAAGTCCTTGACCAGATTTCCTCCCAACAAGAGCCAGTCCCACCTCCATATCTCCGGACCCCAGTCCTCATCTCCTTCAGCACCTTGCCACCGGATTCCAATGTGATGGGCCCCATCTACCACTCCCCACCAGAATCCTTTGTACCATATCCTCCGGATACCATCCAAGGCCACCAAGGACAGTAGATCCCCTGAGCCACCCCACAGCGACACCCTCACCTCCCACAAATGCTGCATAAGGGGCACCCATTCTCCTCCCCTCAACTCACTGGCCCTCTTCATCCACCACGCCCTCAAGCAGAGTAGCCTCTTGGAAAAGTCCACCAGGCCAAGTCCTCCACGATCCACAGGTAGTGCAAGTACCTCCCAACCAATCTGACTCCAGTGTCCAGCCCAGAGCCAAGAGCGGGCCATCTTCAGAAGCCTTTTAACCACCCACTTCGAGAAGTCCAAATGGTAGCCCAGATACCAAAGCTTTGGCATCCAGTACACATTAAGAACAGTCACCCTCCCTGCTAGCGACACCTGTCTACCACCTCAACTCGTCAGTACTTTCCCCCATTCTACCAGCTTGCACTCCCACCACTCCTTGGGAAGTAAAGAGCCATATACCGAGAAATAAATACCCAAGTACCAAATCACTCCTCCCGCCGGGACAATTGTTCCAATGACATCCCCCCCTACAACTCCTTCCCCAAGGACCATTGTCTCACACTTGTGCCAGTTGAGTTTTGCTCCAGAACACCTCTCATATCACTCAACTATTTCCTTGAGCCTAGCCACATCCACCACTGAACCCAACCCAACCACCATATCATCTGCAAAGACCCCCACCTTCCAATTGATGTCCAGGATATTCAATCCACCAACTCTGTGCCAGATCCTATCCAACAGCAGCTCCAAGGCGAAGGCGTAAAGGATGGGTGACAGCGGATCCCCCTGCAGCACCCCCCTCCCCAAGGGGAAGGAGGCCCCCCTGTATCCATTAGCCAGAATCGCAGCCCTACTTCCTTCCAGTAATCCAATAAGTGACCAACACACGTTCCCTGGTACCCCAATGTGCTTCAGTACTTTCTCCAGCCACACTCTCTGAACCCTATCATAGGCCTTCTCCTGGTCCAGGAAGACCAAGCAGCCATCTACCCCTGCCGCCCTAGCACCTTCAATAACCCCGTGAACCCACGCCATGCCATCTCGGATCAGTTGGCCCCCAACAAAGCCACACTGCTTCTTCCCCAGCACCTGTTGGGCCACAACCTGCAACCTCGCCACCAGAATTTTGGTGACCAGCTTGCGGTCCATGTCCAGCAGCATAATTGGCCTCCAATTCTTCCAGTCCTCCCTACGCCCTTTGTCCTTGTACAGCAGTGATACCAGCCCCAACTGCTGCCCTCCAATCCATTCCCTGGAACTGATGATGGCATCACACATCAGCAACATCTCCTCCAGAATCTCCTCTACGGAAGCCATATATTTCCAAAAGTTCCAAGGCAAACCATTCTCCCCCAGTGCAGTTCCTAGGGTTGTTGATACCAGAACTCGAAGGATCTCCTCTCCCAAAACCGGTCGACCAAGCTCCTCCAACCCTGTGGCAGGATTTGGGTGCCACTCCTCCAGATGCCACTCAATGTCCTGCTCCACCTCCCCTCCTTCCTCTTCACTCCAGAGGTTACTCCAACAAGTGCTCAACTGGCCAAGGATTCCCTGCACACCTAATACCATCTCTCCCTCATCATTAAGAACCTCTTCCCACCGGTGCCTTGCTCCCCTCACATGAAGGAGATGGGACAAAAACCTAGTGGGCCTTTCTCCTTCTTCCAATCCCTGCCACTGTAGCCTGGCTGCCATAGCCTGAGCTTGCATTGCTTCCTCCTTCCTCAACAAATCCTGCAGTTCCACCACTTCCAGCCTAGCCCGCTTAGCCTTCCAATCCAATACCTCCTCCTCCTCCAGTGCTCCAGCCCAGTTCAAAAGTAGCCTTTCCAGTCTCCTAGATACCCATCGGACTTGTCTCCTCTGCTGAGCACCCCTCTCCCTCCCCACCTCTCCTCAGAACCTTTGAGCTTCGGATTTCAGTCTACGCCACCTATCTCCAATCCTCATCCCTGCTCGCCTCCAAATATTAACCTTGGATCGCACCTCTACCACCCACACATTCCACAGGTCCATCTCATCCAGCAGCGAAGAGTTCAGGCACCAATGTCCTGGCCCCTCTCCGCTCCCTCCAAACCTCCCACCCCCCCTAATACCCCAGTGGTCTGACCAAGGGCACCACTCTACCTCTATCGTCTCCCAAACTGTATTGCCCCAACACTCAGCAGTCAATACCCAATCAATCCTAGTTCCAAGTCCTCCTACCCAGTGAGTATATAGACGTTGGTCACCATCCTGAAGTCATATGGCATCCACCAGTGCGCTGAGTCTTTCTACCTCCTCCCATTCCTCCAATCCCCCACTCCTTCCTGCCACACCCCATCCCCCATCAGTATGGTCCAGTCTACCCTCCCATACCATATTGAAGTCTCCCCCTAGACAATCCACCCCAGCCTCAACCAAGTGCCCAGAATCCCGCAGATCTCCAATCCACACCACTCAGGTCCCTCTCTCAGCCAGACAGTAACAAGATCCCACCACAATTGAGTTCCATCCAGGCCTCCGCCACATCCCCCACACTAATCTACTACCCCAATGTCCAGTGTCCGCAATGTCCCCTTTCCTCTTTCTAACCAGGATTCCTACTTTACCCTGCCAAACTGCCTCCCCACCCCACTCTCTTGTCTATTCCAGTACATCGTCCTCCCCCTCACATTGCACATCTTGAAGTAAAAAGAGATCCACCTCCAGTTTCTTCAGCCATCCAAAAATCATATATCACCTCCCAGTCCCTCTAAGCCCATTTATGTTCAAAGAAAAAATGTTGGTTGTACTATTCATAGCAAAATATTTGAAAGCGTTGATATCTCCACCTCTACAATTCCATGCTCACTTCCTCTCCAGCCAGATCCAGGTTCCTTTCTGCCGCAATCTCATCTTCCACATTCTGCTATTCATCCAGAGCCGCCAATAGTTCTACACAGTCCTCACCATCCACCATCTCCATTGATGCTCTGTACTCCTCGCACACCACCTGCCACTTCTCCAGTCCCTTCCGTGGCCCCCACAGGTAGGCTGCCCTTTCATTAGCTATACCCAAGAGCATTGTCTCCCTTGCCTCAGTGACCTCATACTCCTCCACCTCCAGAAGAGCCACCATCATCTCATCTCTCAACTTCCTCACTACCTCCTCCCCTCGCAGCACTCGCCCCCAGAATTCCTCACTAATCACCCAGAAGTCAATCTCGCCCAGTTCCTCGGCTGCCACATTTTGCAGTGCCCTCAATAGCCACTTCTCCCCTCCAACTACCTTGGCTGCCTGCTCCAAATCCGCCTCTCCTTCCTTCCTCTCCTCAGTTCGCACCGACTCATCCCACCCATCCTCTGACACATCCTCCAATTCCCCCTCTCCCACCTCGGGCACACCATACTGGATTGGAATATCTTCTGCCATCGCCATGTCCACTTCAGCCTCCTCTGGCCCCCAGCCCCCACTCTCCTTCATATTCCCCCCTTGCTGCCCCCCCTCCGCCCAGATGCTAGCACTCGCTCCAGTGCCCTCCTCCATAACCTCTGCCCTGTGGCCCCCATCCAAACTTGCCAACAAATCCTTCTGCAGCTGTCTCCCCTTCGCCTTCTCCCAGAGCACCTTATCCATTCGCACCTTCTTGCCCTCAATCACCTCTACTATCATCCTAGCCTCATAAGCCCTCCAAGCCCTTTGCCGCCTCTCCACCACCCCAGCCAAGTCCTCAAGTGCCTCCAGCAGGTCCTTCTCCTCTTCCTCTGACCCCTTCACCCTCGAAACCTTGCACTCCACCAGGCCCCACTTCAACGCCACCGGCCAGTCCCTAGCCTTCCTAGTATTCTCCATCCCAAACAACCTCAACCGGACATCCACATCTTCTGTCCTGAGCTCCATCCCTTCCCACACCCTGAATCCAATATCAACCACTTTGCCATACTCCTTCACCACATCTGTGACCAGCCTCCTCGCCTCCTCCTTCTTCACCATCGGCAAGTCCGCAATCACCAGGTGAACCACACGGGGATCCCAATGCATACACCTAGCCATTGGCACCGAAATCCCACCAACCACCACACCCTTCTCCACCGCCTCCAGTAGCAAATCCTCCTCTTCAAACCCCACCTCGACTGCCTCCAGCTTCTTCAAAAACTTAACCGAGGCTGCACCCTTCACCCGGCTCGCCAACAGCCCCAGCACCATCTTTGCCATCACCACCAAGCCTCGGAAGCATAGCATGATGGTGAATTCCGATCATGACTTCTTGAGTAACGGGGCTGCCACGAGGCCTGTCACACCATCAGCCAGGTCCCCAGATCCCGCGCTACTCCCCTGTCCAGGTCTCCCATCAGCTGTCACATCTGGATTTTTTTCCAGATTGCCTGTCACACCACCATCAACAGTCACTGCCTCAGCCACTACTCCTCTAGCTCCACTATGCTGACCCCCCAGTGGAGAGGCCTCCTTGCCACTCGAGGAAGCAGCTGCCTTCCCCAGCTCCAGCCAGCCATCCAGTCCTGTCGCCTACTTCTCCATCCTGACCTTATCTGTGAAGGTCATCCTCCCTCTCCCAAGTGGCCTCACACCTTCTCTGCCACCCCCTCCAGCCCCACGTCCTCTCACCGAAGTGCTTGGCATGCCAAGACCAGCACCCCAACCCCCCCCCACATGTTGCCAGTCAAAGGCACTGGGGCCCCCCTGCCCAGTACGCTCACTAGAATGCAGGTTACTTGCCATCTTGAAAGCACCAATACTTGAAGATGTTGCTGAAAGTGTTGTCAGAGTCTTGTATCACCTGAATGGTATAGGTGAAAGGTGTCTTGTCCAAGACCTCCTCTTTCCATCAGTAAGAACAAGATCTCCCAACTGATCTGACTCCTTCTTCTAGCCCAGATCCACCCTTTGGCTAGCTTCAATAGTCTCTTCACCACCCAGGCTGGGAAGTCCAAATGGTAAGTCAGATACCACAACTTTGGCAGCCAATAGATATTCAGAACTGATACACACCCTGCCAGAGATAAGTGGCAACCACCCCAGCTCTGCAGAGCCTCCCCCCAGACTCCTATTCACTGTTTCCACTAGAGTCTGGGCAGTACTGATCCATATACTGACAAATAAATGCCCAAGTACCACACTGCCTCACTAGCAGAGATAATCATTCCAATAATGTCTCCCCCCACCAGGCCATTACCTAATACCATTGTCTCACACTTATGCTAATTGAGTTTGGCCCCCGAGTTCATCTCATACCACTCCACTGTCTTCTTTAGCTCTTTAACATCAGCAATAGATCTCAGGCCGACCACTATGTCATCTGTAAAGGCCCCAACTTTCCACTCAATTCCAAAGATACTGAGCCCTTCTATCTTTCTCTGAATTCTATCCATCAGGGGTTCCAGTGAAAGAGTATACAGAATGGGGGACAGTGGGTCCCCCTGTGGGACACCCCTTCCCAGGGGAAATGATACCCCTCTATACCTATTACAAATGAGTACAGCCCTACTCCCTTCTAATAAGCTGACCATCATCAATCGGAACTGGTGTGGAACTCCAATTCTGTCCAAAACTTTTGCTAGCCAGACTTGCTGCACCCAGTTATAAGTCTTCTCCTGAGCCAAGAAGACCAGTCTTCCATTCAGCCCACAAGCTCATGCCCCTTCAATAATGCCATGCACCCAGGCCATGCCATCCCTAATGAGCCGACTGCCTACAAAGCCCCTCTGCTCAACACCCAAAACTTACTGGGCCACCTTCTGTAGCCTTACAACTACCACCTTTGTGACCAATTTTCTGTCCATGTCCAGCAGCATGATCAGCCACCAGTTCTTCCAGTCCTCTCTCCTTCTTTTGTTCTTGTAAAGCAGTGTCACCAGCCCCAGATCCTGCTCCCCCACCCATCTCTCTGTCTGCAGGATAAAGTCACACAGTGCTGTCATCTCCCCCAGTACTTCAGGGACTCCCACTATTTTCTTCCAGAAGTCCCAGAGCAGACCATCCTCCCAAGGTGCAGTACCCAGCATTGTTGCCACAAGAACCTGGCAGATCTCTTCTTCTCGAACTGGCAGCACCAAATCCTCCAGCCCATCCACTTGTGGGAGGTACCAATCCTCCAATGTCCAATCAATGGCATCAGGGTCAGCTCTACCCTCCTCCTCACTCTACAATCCACTCTACCACTCCTTAAGTGATCCAAGGATGTCTTGTATGCCATGTACTAGTATACCCTCAGAGTCAATCACTCCTTCCCATTATTGCCACACCCTTCTTGTCTAAAGGGCCCTTGTGAGATACTTCGAGGGCCTCTCTCCTTCCTCCAAACTCTGCCAATGAAGCTACACTGCCAAGCTCTGTACCCTGGCCTCCTCCTCTTCTTGCAACACCTGTTGTAATTCTCCAACTTTCATTTTAGCCCTCCTCAACCTCCAGTCCTCACCTCCCACCAATGTTACAAGGCCTGCCTAATCCTCTAAGAGTCTAGACAGCCTACCAGTAGCCCATCTCATCTGTCACCTCCTCTGCCTCCCCACCTCCTTGCCAACCTCACTCCAGTAGGCCCTTGCTCTCTTTTTCAACCTCATCTACTGAATACCAACAGGGGCACCTTCCTGTCTCCAGCTTGTCACCCTCAGTTATATATCTTCAGCCCACTCATCCCACCAGATCCCATCATCTAATAAAGAGGCATTGAGGTACCAATGTCCAGGTCCATCCCCACTCCCCCCAAAATGTCCTTGTCCTAACAACTCTCAATGATCTGACCATAGGCACCATTCCACCTCCAGCAACTTCCAGACATCCAAGTCCCAGCAGCTAGCTGTTAGAATCTAGTCAATTCTTGTCCCCAGACCCCCTGCCCAATGTGTGTACACTCTCCTATCTCCCCAGCATTTCCTACCTGCATCTACCAGAACACTAAGCCTTTCTACTTCCTCCCATGCTACCAGCCCTGTACTCTTAGTCTCAGCTCCTTGGCTGCCATCTGTTCTATCCAATCACACATCCTGGACTATATTGAAATCCCCACCAAGCATATCTACTCCAGCTTCTGCAAGAACTCTGCTCTCCTGAAGACCCTGCACCCAATCCACACACTCACCCCACACAGCAGGGCAATAACAGGAGTCCACCATGACTGACTCCCAACCTATATGAATCCATTCTCCCCAGACCAGCCTATCCCCCCAGCTCCTCACATCCCATATCTCCCCTTTGCCTTTCCAGACCAGAATTCCAACCTTGCCCTTCTAAACTACCTCTCTTCTCCATTCCTTTGTCCAATCTAGTCTATCTAAATCATCTTCACACCAGACATCCTGCAATAGAAAGAGATCAGTCTCCAATCCCTTCAGCCAAGTAAAAATATTCCTACATCAAAAAGTACTTCTCAGCCCATTCACATTCAAAGAAAAAATGTTGGTTGTACTATTCATAGTGAAATATGGTGTGTTATCCTAACTATCCCTACTGCTCTATGTTTCTCTCTTCCTGTACCAAGTCCAGATTATGTTCCATAGTCACTGCTTCCTCCTCAGCCCTCTGAGCCTCCAATCCAGCCAATAGCTCATTCATCTCCCCATCTGCCTTCTCCTTGAACTCTTTCCAGTACTCCAGGCAGGCCTCCTGCCAGAGCTGCAATCCATGATACTTGGTCTAGCAGTATTCAGCCCTCTCACCAGCCATACCTACCAATTCTGCCTCCCGCTCCTCATCCACCTCATACCCTTCCTCTCCCCCTTCAATACTGACACCACTCCATCCCCCTGCAGGATCCTTGCCCAATGCTCATCACTCATGACTCTCAAGTCCACCTCCCCTAACTTATCAGCCACCAGGTTATTTATCATCCAACATATCCAAAGTAGGTTCCCCACCTCCTTCCCTCCAGGAGTTGCAGGCCTTCCTCCATCCAGCATTGTGGTGTCAGCTCTGGTACTTGCAGACTCATCTCATACCTCAGGAACATCCACCAGTTCCTCCTCCCCAACTGCTACCCCTTGTCCCCTGTCCACTACCTCTGGAACTCCAAATTGAACTTGCTGGGTCCCCCGCATAGTCACATCCTCCTCCATTCTGCTTCGGGAAGCTGGACCACATCTGATAAGTGGGGTAGGGGTAGGTGAGGCTTCCCCATCCTCCTCCCAGACCTCAAACGTGCCATCAGCATAGGGGTCATTGCCTGCCACCTCCCTGTCCTCTCTAGTCTCCTTCTCAGTGCTCCCACCACTCTTGCCTGCCCAGACACTCACTTTAGTGCCTGCTGTCTCTCCCATTCTACCTGTATTCTTCTGTGGCCTCCTCTCCAGCTTTGCCAGCAGTTCCTTCTATCTCTTGTGCTCCTGAGCTCTTTCCCACTACCTCTTGTCTACTCAGATCCACTTTCCATCCACCACCTCCAGGTATGTAGACTCCACAAATGCCTTCCAAGCCTTCACCCTCTGCTCCACCATGCCACCCAGCTCTTCCAGCACTTCCAACAAGTCCTCTTCCTCCTCCTCACTCCCCTTCACCCTCATCACCTTGCACAAGATTGCCCCCCAGACCATTACCAAAGGCCAGTCTCTCACCTTCCTAGTAGCTTCCTTCTCTGCCAGCTGAATCCTCACATCAACATCTCCAGTCCAGAGCAAGGTCCCTTCCCATACTCTAAAGCTGATGTCCACCATGTCACTATACTCTGCCATAATCCCTTCAACTCTCCTTCTCATCTCCACCACTGTCACTGTAGGTACCCCTTTTACCAACAGTTGTACCACTCTAGGATCCTACCTCAGACAATATGTCATCAGAACACACACCTCCCCAACCATCAATCCCACCTTCAGTGTCTCCTCCAAAGGCTCAGCCTCCTCAAATCCCACCTCCACTCCCTCCAAACCCTTCAGAAACTTTATGGATGCTGCTCCAGCCACCTGTTTAGTGATGAGACCCAGCACCATTTTCACTATCACCACTAGGCCTCAGAAGCATAGAGTAACTGCAAACACTGAGATCAATTTCTTGAGTAATGGAGCCACCACCAGATCTGTCACACCATCTGCCAAATCCCCTGATCTTCCAAGCCCCTACTGCTCTACCATGCCATCAGCAGTCACATCTGAATTTTTTTTCAGATTGGCAGTCCTATCTCCATCAGCTGTTATGCTCCTCCCAGCCACTACACCCCCAGCTCTACCACCCCCACTACCAAGGGCTACTCCCCCCTGTGCTGCTATCTTCCCCACCTCTTTGTCTCTCCTCAGCCATCCCTTCAGCCCAGATACCTGCTGTCTCCCCTTCACTATCTTTATGAAGCTCACTCTTCCAGACCCTGGTCCTCCACCACTATTCCCTCCTCTACCACATCCTCCTGCTAGCAGCTCCCTCATATCTCTCCTCAGCCCAGGGCCTCATCCCACCTGCTGCCAGTCAAACATACTTGGGCCACCCTGCCCAGTATGTACCTCAGATTGCCAGTTGGTTGCCATATTGCTAGTCACTTTCTCCAATAAATGATGTTGTAAGTGCTTTTCAAAGATTGTATAACCTGAATAGTACTGGAGAGAGATGTCTGGCCTCAGTCCAGCCTCTGCCACACCTCTACACCAATCTGCTCTCTCAATATTCAATATCTCCAATATCTCTCTTCTCTCTCCTAATCAATATTCCTATCTTTCTCTGCTATATCACTGCTCCCTCCCACTCCCTCATCTATTTCAATCTATTAACCTCAACACACCTTATATCCTGAAGTAAAAATACATCTGCATCTAGTTTCCTCAGCCAGCCAAAGATATTACAACATCTCTCTGCTCCACAAAGTCTATTAACATTTATAGAAAATATATTGGTTGTACTATTCATAGTAAATAATATTATAGTAATATAAACCCACTCTACAATTCTATACTCACATTCTCTCCTGCTATATCTAAGTTCCACTCAGCCTCAACCTCTGTCTCCAATTCCTGCTGTTCATCCAGAGCCACTAATAACTCTACACAATCCTCTCCATCTACTATTTCTATGGATGTATAGTACTCCTCATACACTACCTACCATTTTACCAGCCCATTTCTCAGTCCCTATAGATATGCTGCCTGATTATTCACAATACTCAAAAGAGTTGCCTCTTAGACCACATCTACCTCATACTTCTCCTTCTTCAATAGTACTGCTATCATCTTATCTCTCAGCTTTCTCACCACTCCTCACTCTACAGTACTTCTCTCTAGAAGACCTTACTGATTACTCAAAAGTCCACCTCACTCAACTCCTCTGCCACCACATTTGTCATTACCTTCTATAGCCACTTCTCTCCACTAACTGCCTCCTTCCTTCAGACTGACTTCTGCCCTCCAGCTCCTCTGTCTCCTCTCTCCTCAGTCCTCCCAACTTTATCTCATCTATCCTCTGATATATTCTATAACTCCTCCTCTCCAATTACAGATACTCTATACTGAATTGAAGCACCCTCTACCATCTCTGTATCTGCTACCACCTCTCCCAACTCTGGACTCTTTTCTCCCCTCTGGCTCTCTCCTTGCTGCCCTATCCTGGCCCACACACTAGCCCTTGCACCCCCTCTTCTGGTTACCTCAGCTCTCTTCAGATCACTTCCCAGACTTGCCAACAACTCCTTCTGCACCTTCCCTCCTGTATCTTTTTCCAGAGAGCCCAGTCTATCTGCACCTTCTTGCTATTGACCACCTCAACCACTGTTCTAGCCTCATACTCCTTCCAAGTCTTCTGCCTCCTCTTGACTGCCCCTACCATATCCTTCAGTGCCTCTAGCAGATTCTCTTCCTCCTCTGATATCCTTACTATCCTCGACACCTTATATTCCACAGGTCCCCACCTCAGTACTGCTGGCCAGTCCCTCTCTTTCTCAGTATTCTCCTTCTCCACCAGCCTCACTCTGACATCTACATCTCCAATCCTGAGCTCCATTCCCTCTCAGACTCAAAATCCAATATCCACAATATCACTAAACACCTTGACTGCATCCACAACCAGCTGCCTAGTCTTCTCCTTCTTAACAGTCAGCAGATCAGCCACTACCAGATACTGTTCTAGTATATATATCTCACTATTAGAACTACTACCCCCCCCAATACTAGCCCCTTTTCCAATGCCCCCAACAATAACTTCTCCTTCTCAAAGCCCACCTCTACTGACTCAAGCTTCTTCAAAAACTTCACTGAGGCTACACCTTTCACTTTCTTTATCAGAAGCCCCAGCATTATCTTCACTATCACTATCAGACCTCAGAAGCACATCATAACTGCAAATTCAGATCTTGACTTCTTGAGTAATGATACCATCACTAGCTCTATCATACTATTAGTAAGGTCACTAGGCCTCATGCTCTTCCCATAGCTCAGTCTACTATCAGTAGTTCTATCTAGATTTTTTTCCAGATTACCCATCACACTCTCATCAACAGTTACCTCTTTTAGCCACTATACTGCCAGCCCCCCTACTCTGGTCCCCCAGAGGAGCTCTTCTCTTCCCCCCAACATCTGCCTTTCCCTTCTCTAGCTTCAGCCATCTATTCAGTCCTATCACTCAAGTTCTCATCTTGACCTTATCAGTAAAGGTCAACTGTCCTATCCTCTGCTATCTTGTACTACATACCTCTTCTACCACTGCCAGTCCTCTGGCCCCTCAGAGCAGTACTCAGCATCTCCAAACCTATACCTTGACCCCTCTCTATATACTACTAGTCAAAGGCACTGGAGTCACTCTGCTCTATATGCTCTCCAGATTACTTGTTGCTCATTATGTTGTTATCACCTTTTCACTGAAAACATTGATTAAAGTATTGTCTGAAGTTTATATAACCTGAATATTACTAGAAAAATGGGTAGAGATAGACTTCTATTGAGTAGTTTATTAGTAATAGACTTCTATATTAGTACTAATTTTAAGTATCAATAGAGAGTATGATAAAATCTGTAACTAATGAGCTAATAGTTATGTAACTGGTATTGGTGAGATATAGAACAGAACAGGAGTTTGGTCTTAGAGTACTGAGGTAGAGCAGTGGCTTTTATTAAGATTTTAGATAGTATAGTAGTATATCTTGAGAAAAAATATCATATTGAACTTTCAATCAAAACACTTGATAGAAGGAGGAGTTTTAGTATGAGGATTGTTATAATGTTGAATAAGAGAAAGAGATTATATAGATATCAGAACATTAATTAGAAGAGTACAAGATACTTGTTGACTTCTGGATTATAATTAAGAGTTATTTAGAGATATAGTAGTAAGAATAGAGAGAGAGAGAGATGAGATAACTTAAGAGAGCAGTTGGTAAATTGTATCAGTAATGAGTAGCTCACTATTGAATAGATATTGGCTATATGAATAAGATTGACTGGATATAGATAATATATATTTGAGAATAGAAAATAAATAGTTTTAGAAAAAGAATAATAAAGTAAAAGAAGTTGATAATAGATATTCTATCAGACTAGTAGAGAGGATGAGGCCCTCAAGTAGGTTACTATAAATATCTAGTAGAAGAGATAAGCTAGAGGAGACAGATTGAGATAATTAATAAACTAGTGGTTTTTAAAAGAAAAAGAGTAGGTGAGAGAAAGTATATTAGGATAGAGTAGGATAAAGTTAGATTGGAGCTACTGGTATAGTATGGAGACTATGTATTTATTATAGATTAGTTAATAAAGAAGTCTAAATAACTATAAAAAAATAAATAAAAATAAAATAAAATTATAAATAGTATTAGAGACTGAAGATATCCTATAAAGAAGATCTGATATAAGAGCAATACTACCCTAATTTCTCTAGTATTATATTAGTCTAGAATATTCTCACAGATAGACTGTAGATTAGAGATTAGAAGGAAGTCAAGAGAATAAACAAAATCTTAGTAATCTTCTATAGAGTAAAGCTAGAGATATAATCCTGAACAGCTTATATAAACTAAATAACTATATTATAAACAATATATGAGAATTTCTGAAAGTGAGCTTGAATGATAGAATTAGAGAGATATCTTATAGAGAATTATTAGACACCAGTCAAGATAGTAATTAGTAAGAAGGAGAAGAAGAAAAAATCAGTAAAAAGAGAGAGATAATTAGTAATAATAAAAGAAGTAAAATATAATAAGGATGTATAGAGTGATATAGTGGTAAATATGTGATCAATATATGTAGATCCAACTATTGGAGTCAGAAGATTCAATAATTATAATATTATAGAGGAGTTAATAATATCTTGTTAGTTCCAGAGATCAGAGGTAATATTTCTAAAGTAGAGATTAAAATATATATTAATTAGTAAGATCTTACCTAAAAACAGACTAAATATAAGATCATGAAACTCACTAATAGAAAGAGAGGGGAGAATATAGATCCTGACTAATACTAAGTCTTGAAATATAAGCTAGATATAGAAAGAGTCAGTAGAAGACCCAAATATAAGAAATATAAAATAATTCAATATAAAGACTATGAGACCACTATTCTGGTAACTTATGATTCTATATGAGGAGAATAGAGATAATTTATCAATGAGTAGAGAGAGATATAGTAAAATATACTATATTTCACAAATAAAAAAATATCTTGAGAGTAGGACCAATTAACTGATAGAATATATTAAACTTATCCTAAGTTAATCTATATATATTGAGAAATCTGACTCTTATTGAGAGCTAAGTATATTAATGCTAATAGCTGAGATATTCAAAATAGAAGCTTTCACTTTAAGATTTATTATCATCTCACCTATCATAGCAATATTACCATCTATCTTTAAAGTAGAACTGGCCAATAGAGATATGATAGAGAGAAGATTGAGGTCAAGTTCTATAGCTTATATCTTATAGAAGTTCTATATCTCAGATCTCTTTATAGTAGTATTACTTATCAACTATCAGACCTAAGTATAGAAAGATTAAAGTACTCATGTCTTCATAGTCTTTATAGTATTCTTGTTGCAGAAGAGAGTAGAGTTCTAGATTAAAAAGACTGAGAACTAGAATATCTTTATCTTTTTTTAAAATACTATAAAATAGTTAGATATAAAAGAAACTCAATAATTGATAGTAGATATTCTATCAGGCTGGTAGGGGGTGGAGCCCTCAAGGAGATCACTATTGATATCTGGTGGAAGAGATATATGAGAGAAATGGTAAGAAAATTGAGATAGTTAACAATCTAATAATTTTTAAAAGAGAGAGAGTGGAAGTAAGAGAGTATATTAAAGTAGGATAAGATGGGGTTGGGTTGGTACTATCAGTGTAATATAAGAATTATGTATTTATTATAGGTTAATAAAGAGACCTAGTACTTATAGAA
>RBNI01003832.1:0-15113 GCA_003990745.1 Jimgerdemannia flammicorona
ACAGCCACCTCTTGCACAAACAGAAGGATCAGTTGGTTATGACCTCTGCCTCCCCTACCAAGCAAGAATCCGACCCAGAAGTACCAGGACTTTTGACCTACAGATCGCACTCGCTATACCACCTGGGCATTATGGACAATTGGCCTCAAGATCCTCATTGGCAACCAAAGGAGTCACAGTAGAAGGAGGAGTCATCGATCAGGACTACCGAGGTCCCTTGAAGGCCATTATCCGCAACTCTAGTAGAACCAGCCAATTCTTCAGCCCTATGGAAGCCATCTGCCAAATCCTGTTTATCAAGACATCACAGCCGACTATTCAAGAGGTAGACCAACTAGAAGATACCAACAGAGGACAAGGAGGCTTTGGAAGCACTAATAGAAATCTACGGACACCGCCTATTGAGGTTCATTTAGCAACAGTTGCTCAATTCCGACAAATGAGACCCCACATCTGCTGCCCAATTCGAGCAAGAGAAGACATCCTCCTGTAGCCCTACCAGCAAAAAGGCCTAGATGTGCACCTACCAGTAGAAGCAAACAACTTGATATTTGCACCATCACTGGAGCTTCAAAAGGAATGCCACATCCTCCTGGCTGAAGAACGAATTCATGACCAGATGTCACCGATCCACATCCCTATCAGAAACATGGGCTTTGAGGTAATAACTATTCCCAAAGGAACAATACTGGGATATTTCGAACCACTGATAGACATCTATGAGGAAGAAGTCTTCGAATTCTTGGGAAACGGCAAGCCCTCTCCGGTGAGACTGACGGTACCAGAGAGGAAGACTCAGCAAATGCAGCAATCAAAGCTGTCGATATCGCAACAACTCTGACCAAAGACCAGCAACAACAGATACAGGAGTTGATAGAAGAGTACAAGGATATATTTACCACCACATATGATAACTTCCCACCATATCAATATGGAGAATACCCTATACATACTGGAGATGCAAAACCTATCTGACAGCGCCCTTACCGAACACCACACCACCTGATCGAATTCAAACAACAACACATAGATGAAATGCTAAAGAATAGAGTTATCCGACCCTCGACAAGCCCCTGGGCCTCACCAGCAATCATTGTACCAAAGAAAGGAGGATGGAGATTAGTTGTGGACTTCAGAAAACTCAACAAGGTCACTATAGAAGATGCCTACCCACTGCCGAGAATCGATGACCTCCTCAATGCCCTCGGAAAAGCCAAGTACATGACCACCACTGATCAGTTTCAAGGATTCCAAGTAATACCCATTGCCAAGGATGATATCTGCAAGACCACCTTCATCACCAGACGAGGACAGTATGAATACCTCCGAATGCCTTTTGGACTCTGCAATACACCAGCCTCATTCCAACGAATGATGAACCATGTCTACCAGGACCTCATTGGAAGAAATGTGCTAGTCTACATAGATGATGTAATCATCTACTCTGAGACATTTGAGCAGCACTTGCAAGACCTCTGCGAAGTATTTGATACCATCCGAAGCTCAGGACTCAGACTCAATACCAAGAAATGCTTCTTTGGGAAACACCAAGTCGAATATCTGGGATATGTTGTCTCAGCTCAAGGTACACATGCCGACCCTCGCAAGGTGGAGAAAGTCAAGAACTACCCAACCCTGACCTCACCGAAGGAGACCCTGTCTTTCCTCATGCTAGCATCCTACTATTGGTGATTCATCCCAAGATTTTCAGACAAGGCAGCACCTCTCCGGGACATCTCCAAGAAGGACCAACCATTCTACTGGAAAAAGGACCAACAGAAGTCGTTTGATCTACTCAAGAAGG
The DNA here is from genome assembly GCA_003990745.1 of Jimgerdemannia flammicorona. Taxonomy (NCBI): domain Eukaryota; kingdom Fungi; phylum Mucoromycota; class Endogonomycetes; order Endogonales; family Endogonaceae; genus Jimgerdemannia; species Jimgerdemannia flammicorona. The sequence continues at coordinate 1,805 of RBNI01003832.1, forward strand.
CCCTCACTGAAGCCCTTGTTCTGGTGTGATCAGATTTCAGCAAACCGTTCATCCTGGCAACTGATGCCTCAGCCCTAGGACTTGGCTCAATCCTGTCTCAGCAAGATGACCAGAAGAGAGAGCATGTTATCGAATATGCTAGCAAGGCTACAAATAAGTCGCAAGCAAACTATGGAGCTACCAAGTTGGAATGCCTTGCAGTAGTATGGGCAGTAGACCACTTCTGACACTATCTCCTGGGAAAGAGATTGCCCTTATCACAGACCATCAAGCCCTACAATGGCTGTTCAAGAAGCCAGAGCCCTCAGGAATCTTTGCCAGATGGATCATGTCTCTGCAAGAATATCAGTTCACTATCGTCTACGGGGGGGGTGTCAAGAACTCCAACGTTGATACCCTGTCAAGAATCCCACGAAATCAACAAGAAGGGAAGCAGCCCCCAAGAGAGAAGACCACTTCCCGCTTGCCCAAATGAACCAAGAACTGCGCCTCGCCCTCACCTGGAGTCTGTACCATAGAAGTTTCAAGAAAAGAATCCAACCAGCCCACAAGTTGTTTATCCAAAGGAATTTCAAGAAATTCCAAGAAAGCGATGGCAAACTTTGGAGAGTAGAAGGAGAGCAGTATACCCGAGTTCCAAGAGAAGAAGAAATATCAAAGATCCTGACAACAAATTATAACCAAAATGCACATCGAGGAATAGGTGCCACTATCGCAAGAATCAAGAAGAGATACTGGTGGCCCAAGATGAGGAAACAAATTTCAACACACATTCAACAATGTGATACCTGCCAAAGATACCGACAAAAGCCAACCAACAGAGCACCCCTAATGCCAATTGCAGCATGAGCCGGAGCCTTCCAAAGACTAGGAATAGACATTATTGGACCCCTACCAGTAACCAGCTGAGGAAGACATTACATTCTGACCATTGAGGACCACCTGACGAAATGGCCTGAAGCCTTTGTCATTGAGACTGCCGATGCACAGACAATTATTGGAATTCTGTATGACGAAATCTTCAGCCGCCATGGTGTTCCCAAGGAAATCATCACAGATCAAGGCCGCGAATTTGTCAATAAGGCTATGAAGTCCTTTGCAAGCAGCTTCAAAATTAAGCTATGCCCAACAACGACTTATCACCCTCAGGTGAACGGACTTACAGAACGAATGAACCAGACCATCAAGAGAGGCCTCAGCAGAACCAGAGATCAACTAAACTGGGACATTTATCTGCCAGCAATCCTATTCAGTATCCGTACCTCCAAGGCAGCTGCTACTCAACAGACCCCCTTCTATTTGGTATATGGCCGAGAAGCACAAGATCCTGCTGAACCGGTTCAACTAGATTTGACGAAACAAGTCACAGAAGAGATCACCCAGTTACACGAAGTATGCCAGCAAGCATGAGGATTTATTGCCAAAGCACAAGAACGACAAAAGAAGTACTACGACTGCAAAGCTGACCTCGAACCCCTGCTCATTGGACAAAAGGTTCTGGTGTACCGTACCATCATAGAAGGAAATTGGAGTGCTAAGCTTGAATCAAAATGGGAAGGCCCCTATCTCATATACCAAGTATTCTCGAACCACACTTATCAACTCAAGACCTTGGATGGAGTTATACTCAAGACCAAGATACACTGCAACCGCATAAGATCCTACTACTCAAGAGAAGCAAAACGCATTTGAACAATCCTGTTCACTCTGTCTGTGTCGTCTCCGTTGGAGATACGATGGACGTTTCACTCGGAACTCAAGAAAGCTAACAACGTTGGAACCAGACTCAAGCCCATCCACATGACAGACATTGTTACTGAGAAATTGCCTCGGATTACAAGTAAAACTATTTCCGATAGGTTCAAACCCCCAGCTGCGACTATGGGAGCCCTTGCCCTAGACAAGGATGGCCAGTCCTCACAAATGCGCCGACATTCTGCTCGTCCCTGGAGTTAAGACCACCCAACTCTGTGTAACCCTCACCACCGAGGACGGCTCTAATTTTGCAAGGGGCAGATGTGACGTACGCAAATGACAATGGAGTACCAGTGACTGCTAAGATCAGACGACATAATGGCGTGACAATCAAATAGGCAGTCTGACCCATTAGGTGATCATCCCAAAAGAAGACAAGATATTCTGAGCCAAAATAAAGACCATGTTATTTAAGGAACCATACTCTGCCTCAGGGATCGGCACCAAAGAACCAAGTACCCATCACACAATGCCTCCCATCCGCCGATCCAACCAGACCTCCCGCCGCTCTACCCCTTTGCCTGGCCCAAAGACCCTGATCTTTGAAGCTATCAAGAAGGCCATCTGGCGCCCAGAAACTTCTGAACACTTGAACTTCTACACCGAGGACTTTGGACACTTCATCAACTACCGGTATATAATGACCCAGCAGCTCAAAGACACTACTGAACGAATGACCCTCTGGCATGACTACGAAATCAGACACCACCTTTGCAATGAGACTCAAGAAGACGACCGGGAAGGCCTCATTACCGAATTGATAACCACTAGCCGGCTAATCAAGAGAGCCCTCCATGTCCACCAAATCTTCCACCATATTCCCTGGGCCATAGCACACTTGCAAGGAGTAATAGCTGGCAGCCTCTCCCACCTTTCAACTGAAGATGCTGACTGGATAGAATCTGAAGTAGCCAACTCTACTGGCAGCAACCGCGTCACCGTAGGAAGCCAACAAACTGAACCCACTCAGCCAGGTTTCCACACCACCCCACTCCGAGACAACCATCAAGGTCACCTAATGAGTCTTATGGAGATATTTGAAGGTCCACCTATTACCATAGAAGCACCCGTTGGGGCTACCCCAACCACCCACCACCCTGTCAGCCACAATTCACATCTCATCATTTGGGAACTGAATCAAGAACAAGCCCAAGAAGTCCCTGTCTTTGAAGAACAAGCCCAAGAATTCCAAGACTCTGCCCCTGAAGAAACCCCCTCTGACACTGAAACTGACGAGTTTTCAGAAGAAGAAGAGGAGCAACAGAGAGTCTACCAGTCCTCTGTCCGCATTCAAGCTGTTCAAGGGTTGGAGAATGTTGTTGAAGATGACTGGCCACTTTTCTACCCCCTCACCTCTTGGCCGGCGCTTCCCCCTTTTGAGGAGAGGTATGATGAAGAAGAAATCTTAACCCAGCAAGATTTGCCCGCTGCAGACGAAGGGTACTATTTCCTCTAGAAGTACCACCCGTCAGCCGTGAGAATTGTGCAGCCTTCACGTCAGCGTTTTGTCAGCAAGTCCGAATCCAGCGTTGCTACCCAGCACAACTGTTTCCAGCATTGCTATCCAGTACCACCGTTTTCAGCGTTTTGTCAGCAAGTCCGAATCCAGCGTTGCTACCCAGCACAACTGTTTCCAGCATTGCTATCCAGTACCACTGTTTTCAGCGTTTTGTCAGCAAGTCCGAATCCAGCGTTGCTATCCCCTACAACCCAATCCGTAGTAAACAATAGCCTGCACCTCGCATCGTGCAAGCCAATAGCACAGCAAAGCTCGCCACAATGTAGTATACCTTAGCCTTAGTCGTGCCCCCCATAGCTAGCAAACTTGTATAAATAACCCTTATCCTTAGAGTGAATAAACCTCAGTCAATTGGTCTTTTATCTGAACGATGCAGAAGTCTAGTGTAAGATAATACCAACTTAAGTTTTTGAGAAACTTTGGGAAAAGACTCCAAGAGCCAAGGAAAACTCTTGTTCAAGAACTGCCGCCAAGATTAAGGAAATCGACTGTTACGAATATTCAAGTTTCAAGACCGCCGCGCATTCAGACCGCCATTCGGACCGCGCATTCGACCGCCATTCGAGATTCAAGACCCGGAAACCCAAGGAACCCAAGTTACCCAGCCAAAGGATACTAGACCGCCAAAGACCGACCCGCCAGCCTACACGAACGACCGCCCAGAACCTTTCAAGTTAACAAGTCAAGACGGATGAGTGAGCTGTCAACCTCCGTTTTCCCAACCTACTGCACCATGGACCACTTTAATTGACCGCTTATAGCCAAGCCCATCGTCGCCGCATAAATTCGAGTTTGCAGCCAAGTTAATCGCCACCAGGAAACTTAGCCAGCATAATCGCCACTCTTATCTACTAAGCAATTGAACCACCACCGTTGAACAATCGAAGTTCCACTATTATACCGTACGAACCGAACGACCTGTCATGTGACCATCGACCCGCAAACGTCACCAACGCCTTCAGTTATACACCGCGCGCTTCGCCAAGTGGCACCTTGAGTTGTGCCAGAAGCAACACTAGAGATACAAATCGAACGTCACACTATATAGTGATAGCTATTCCTGTCTTATAATCATAAGAGACCATGTTTTTAGTATTAGAATCCTCAATATCTACTATGTTATACTACTTCAAGTATGCAAGTTAATGAACTAAACAATCTTGTTTAATTTTGAAGAGAAGGTGAACTTAGGCAAAAAGATATTTATCTATATCTTATCTTATCTCAAACTACTTATCTATAAGATTATATAATACTACTCAGTTATATCATATTGGAAAGAGGGGCATTTTTATTGAATTTGCATTGAGCATGTATTCACACGTTACTGATGGATGACGTCAGATTGATGAAATTACCGATCACATGGTGATAGATATATCGAGTTGCCATCCCAACACTCCTGCTCAACGAGATATATATATACATAAAAAAAAAAGAATACGAGATGTACCCAAAAAAAAAATGGAATACAAACTAGAATAAAAAGCAATGTACAATGCATGCAAAAAAAAAGAACTAGAATTGCATGTAACCCAAAACACTGAATTTTTGCGAGTTGAAAAAGTGTTCTGAAATATACCCGAAATATTTGTAGAAGTGCAATGTAATGTTATCCACTTGTAGGTAAAGGATATAATCAACATATGTGGATGTAGAATGTAGAATGCGGTACGAGAGACTTTTGATAGTCTGAAAAGTGTTCTGTACTTAACTAGGAAGACCCATTTCTTCTGTACATAGCTCGAACTTCAGCTTTGGAAGGGCTTTAGTGAGTGAATCTGCAATCATATACTCCATGGGGATGTACTCCAAGTGTATAGTGCCATTTTCTACGCATTCACATATGAAATGATATTGTATATTGATATGCTTCATTCTGCTGTGGTGTACTGGATTCTTGACAAGTGCTATCGTCGATTGGTTATCTTACTTGATCGGCATAGGGTTCCATTCCTGAGTGAAGCCGAGCTCCTTTAATAGTTCGTGGAGCCAAATGGCTTCCTTTGTTACCAATGATAATGCCTGGTACTCCACTTATGTTGACGATATTGCCACAGAACTCTGCTTACGTGTTTGCCATGAGATAACAGACCCTTTGTCACCCATGTGGAAGAGGTACCCAGTCATAGATCGGCGGTCATCTAAGTTGCCTGCCTAATCGGTGTCACATGCGCCAGATAGCTGGATGTTATTGCTTTCGTCGCTGCTCTTGCTTAATCGAATGTTGCTGCCACCCAGTGTGAGCGTATAGTATGCTGATCCCTTTAGGTACCTGAATATTCTCTTGATTGCTGTCCAATGCGAATTATCATAACAGGAGGAATACTGCGCTACCTTGTTGACGGCATAGGATATATTGGGCCTCATTCCAAGCATGAGATACATGAGGGAACTGACCGCTTGCCAATAGGGAATGTTGTTGTTATTCTTGGTGGGTGTATTGATATCATCCTCAGATGTAGTATCAGACTTCCTTAACTTCACAGAAGTATCTATAGGAGTGCTAACGGGTTTGCAGTCGCTCATATTGAATCATTTGAGGATGTTCCTGGCATATATTTCTTGTGAGAGGTGTATGGTGTGTGCATTCCTGTTACGTGTGATAGATATTCCCAAAAGGAAGGATGTGTTGCCCATGTCGGTCATCTTGAATTCTTGGCGTAGAGTTTCCTTTACTCCATTTAGCCTATTCTTGCTGGCTACGATGATGATATCATTGACCCATATGCCAATGAATACTATGTCATTGTCATAGTATTGCACGTATATGCAGTTATCTGCTTCGCAATGCTTGAATCCATTATCAAGGAGATGTTTGTTGATTCTCTTATTCCATAGGCGTGCTGCTTGCTTAATGCCATATAATCCTTTGCACAATTTGCATACGAGCTCGCTGTTCTGGTTATCATATAGTTCGTATCCTCGTGGTTGACAAACGTATAATTTGGTGTCTACGTCACCATTCAGGAAGGCTGTCTTAACGTCTATTTGGTGGATTTCTAGGTTGTATAGTGCACTGATCACAAGGAGTATTCTTAGCAAAGTGAGCTTGAATACGGGTGAAAACGTCTCATCGTAGTCCACACTGTAATCCTGCAAGTAACCCTTGATGACAAAATGAGCTTTATATCGCTCTATGCTTCCTTCAGCGTTGCGATTTATCTTATACACCCATCTTGATCCAATTGCTTGACGCTTTGGCGGAAGAGGTACTAGGTCCCATGTTTCGCTCTGGATGAGGGAATTGTACTCTTCATTCATGGCTTGCTTCTATTTCTTATTATCAGGGGATTGCATGGCTTCGTCGTATATATCTGGCTTGCCAGAGGATGCCGCCATATATGTGTATTTGTATGCTTTGGCATAGCTCACGTGGTCCTTTTGTTGCCATCGTTTAGGGCTTGTTGGCATATCCCAATAACTTCCTAAATTGGAATGGGTTTTATGCCTGATATTGAAGCGCTTTTTACCCTTCGAAAAGGATCTCTCGTCATTGGAGGATTCTCCATCATCTTCGTCTTTGATCTCCATCATTCTTGGCTCAGGTTCCTCTGGCTCAGGTATGTGTAGCAGTTGAAAATAATTTTGATTATCCGCTGGAGAGGTGGATGACAGTCATGCTGGCTGGGATGTCGAGGTCTCGACAGATACTTCTATGCAGATTTCCGTATTCTTTCCTATTTCTCGGAATTGTACATCACACGAGACAACGATACACCACTTGCTTGGATCCCATAGCCTATATGCCTTGCCAGAATACCCAAGAAATATGTGCTTGCTGGCTTTTAGCTCGAACTTGTACCGATTGGCACTTTTGTCAAGGACATATGCGTCGCATCCAAATATACGTAGATGGGATACGTCGGGCTTGGATCTGGTCCATAATTCTTCAGGGGTAAGATCATCGTCCCTGGAATGCTTATTGTTGTTGTTGCCGGATTCTTTGCTTAGCGATTGAGATACACACCGATTGTATATGTATACCGCCATATTGATGGCTTCAGCCCAATAGGAATATCCTAGTCTGGCGGTATTAATCATTGTACGTGCCATTTTGACGGCCGTACGGTTAAATCGCTCAGCCATGCCATTTTGTTGAGAGGTATAAGGAGCTGTCATTTGATGGCTTATGCCGTGTTTCATCAGGAATTTCTTGAACATGTCGTTGACGTATTCACGTCCATTATCTGAGCGTATAGTGCATATTCTATGTCCAGTTTCATTCTCGGCACTCACTTTGAATTCCTTGAATTTATCCAAGGCTTCGCTCTTTGCCAATAGGAGGTATACATGTGTCTTGCGTGTATAGTCGTTGATGAATGTGAGAAAATACCTCTTGCCAGAATGCGATGGCATATGCATCGGGCCACATATATCTGTATACATGAGGTCGAGAATCCCGGATACATGTTTTAATCATTCTTTGAATGGTCGCTGGGAGGCTTTGTTTGTCACGCAATCTTCGCAGAAATTGTCATGCGGATGTATATGCACCAGCAGTCCATTGACCGAACCACTTCTTATCATTCTTTCGAGACTCGTCTTGCCTATATGCCCTAAGCATTGATGCCACATGTTGCACACGTCAGATGTAGTTGTTGTTGCATATGCGGAGGCTTTCACGCTATTCGGCATGCCATTGATCATATAGAGATTGCCTTGCTTCGATACTGTCAACAGTTTGTTGTTATATAGATCATATACTGTTGCGTCTCTTGGATGTATATGTATCTCTTTGTTGCCATGGGACATCATCTTTCCCATCGAAAAGAGGTTCTTTTCTATGTCCAGGGCGTATAGTACATCCGTGAAGATACCGGCGGGTTCTACGACATTGCCGTGGAGATCCATGTTGATATTTCCCTTTCCTTGAGCATAGATGACATTGTTGTCTTCTAATTTGATAGGTATATGGTATTCGAAAGGCTCATATGTAGAGAACTATTCTCTGTGTAGTGTCATGTATTGCGTGGCTCCAGAATCCATCAGCCAGATATCGTTATCGTCGGTTGCATTGGCGCATTTGCTAGGTGTATAGTTGTTGTTGACGTCATTCCCACTTTTTGTTGACCCAAAAGTATTTCGCTGACTGGGTTTCGTAGATGATGAGTTGGTGGATTTGGCACTAGATCTCGTGCTGGTAGAATTGGTAGAGTTGGTGGCTTGCATAAAAAATAGATTACCGCTTTCATCAGTTTCAGCGGTGTTTGCATTTCTACGCTTCCCTTTGCCTCGATAGTTCCTGCCACTCCCATGTTGCCAATGCTGGCTTTTTCCACATTGTTGCTTATTTTCACCACTCCCTTTGTCATTTTCCCAGCTATAGCAATGTCGCTTCCTGTGTCCATACTTGCCGCAGTATTCACAGTAGCCATTGTACTTGATTGATTGAGCTTGGGTTTGGGTTCGTTGGCCTTGTTGATTGTGCTTAGCGCCACATCCACGGAACCCATAGAATGCTTTTTCATCATCATTGGCACTGTTAGGACCGTTTCCTTGGCGTATTTCCTCATTGATGAGGCTCGTGATCACGTGGGTGTAGTTTGCGAGGCTCCCGCTTTCACGCATAGTGGTGATAACTATGTTGTATGCCTTGGGAAGGCCTCTTGTAAGCGCCAGGACCTTGTCTTCATCACTAATGCAATCCGTAGATGTGCTGAGGGAATTCACTTGATTCACCAGATCGTTGACACGACTGGCATATTCGCCGATACTCTCCTTGGGCTTCATTTGAAGATTGAATAGCTGAGATTTCAGGTGAAATCTGTTTGACGCGGATGCTTGTATATGATGATTGCATAGGGCTTCCCATGCTTTGTTGGCTGTATTTGTATGCATTATGAGCTTCATTTGTGAGTTCGACAATATGAATGCGATCTTGCATAATGCTCGGCGATCATTTGCAGTGTCGTAATCTTGAATTTGTGCTTGTGGCTTCATGTACTCCGCCAAGCCGCATTCGTTAAGGAGATTCGTCATATGGAATGCCCAAATGGCATAATCCTTCCCATCGAAGATCGGGATAGACCTCTTGGCTGTGTTTACGCTTATGATGGGGGCTGCTCCCATCATTTGAATGCTCATGCCTGAGGCATCTATATTACCTGCATTGCTAGGTTGTTCATTGCTTAACATTTCTAGTGCATATGATTGTGTAGCATATATTTACGAGGTATATATGCTATAGCTGCTTTAACGCTAGTGGGGCTCATAACCTTTATTGGAAAGAGGGGCATTTTTATTGAATTCATGTCAAGCACATATTCACACATTACTGATAGATGACATCAGATTGATGAAATCACTGATCACGTGGTGATAGATATATCGAGTTGCCATCCCAACATATCATAAACTTTCATAGAACTGTTACTTACAGCAAATAAGTTAGCAAAATATAGCTAAATCTAATTTTGTATCTACAAATGAATCTTGAACTTTAATTAATAAGTAGTAAAGATATTAATCTATAGATATCAAGAAGAGATATTAGAAATATTACAAAAAAAGTTTACAGGCTAACTTAGTATAAATAACTTACTATTGAATTTAAAAGTTTAGAAAGATTCTTCCTATTTACTTAATGATACTATCTATTTCTAGATATAAACTAGAGATTATAAAAAAATATCTGAGTGATAAGTTTGAGATTATATAGTTCAAACAATTTTGAAACTTTATCAATATAGAGTATACCTTCAGAGATATTAGTACTCAGGTTTCAGTATTTCTCAATTATTGGTAAGCTTAAGATATCTATGAGCTTGCTGGTTATAATATGATCAAGCTTATTCTTAAGTACTATTTAGTACTCTACAAACTTGATAACTTGAGAAAGAGGATTATATTTATTTATTTATTAATATAGTATCTTAACTTCCACATAATATTGATGTTCAGTTATCTCTATATTGGTATTATCTAATATATTAAATATTTAAGTTAACTCAGAAATATACTGTAAAGAGTAAAGTTTTTCAAAGTTTAGTAAACTTAATAAGATTTCTGCAAACTACTCTTTTAGTTCATTGAATTGAGATAATAGCATATCTTTATCTATAAGTGTTTTTTCAGTCTGGACTAATGATGAGATATAGAAGTACTACTCAATAAATATTATAAGATATTTGATAATACTAAGTAATTTGAAAATTGCTCTCATATATAAGAGAAATATCTTTTAAAAGAATTTTTTTTTTTTAGTTAAAGAGTTTATAAATAGTTCATAAACTCATTGTAATATATATAATATTCATATATATCAGTTGTTGATATTTAGCTATAGTTATTTGACTAAGATTTAAAATTCAAATAGAGAATTTTTTAAGCTCAGAATATTGAAAAATAAGTCAAATATAGAGATCTAGCTCTAGTATAAGCAGGTTTGCTATATGTATATCAAATAAACTTTTGATAAAATTAAGAGTTAGATTGACCAGATGTTCTTAGATATCTTTTTTCACTTGATAAAATATATCAGGTATAATTATTGAATAAATATTTATAAGAGATAGTTTTCATAGTATATTCTGAAGTTTGATTAATAGATGATATAATTGTTAGTAAAAAATATTTATTTGAAAACAAGTAAAATTAATATAAACAGTTAGTCTCTACAATCTATACTCTTAAAGACTCTTCTTAGCCATTTTATATTTGCCTTTCAAATAATAAATCTGATATTTATAACTACTCTCTATATCTTAGAAATTATTTATAGAGGATATATCTTATTAAGATATGAAAATTGTAAGTAAGAGATTATATATTTTAAGCAGATTTAATTTATATAGATTAGACAGATCAAATATACCTCTGAATAATTGACCATAAAGGATATAACTATTGAATAGTAATTACAAAGTTTGCTATCTGATCTATATATAATAATATCACTATAAAATATATTTGTAATTAGCTATCAAATAATAAAATTTTTATCTAAACAATTTTGTAATCATAAATATTATCTTTTTTCTATTACAGATAGTCTACAAAGTACCTATGATATATATCTATAATATAGAACTACTTTTACTTTACAGAAAGAGTCTTTTTCAATCTTCTTAAGAGTTCTTTCAATAATTAGAAAATATGTAATTACTGAAAATATATTTTATAAGTATATTTATAAAACACATTTAGAGAGATTATCAATAGAAATATATAGTGAATATATTTTGATATATCTAAGTAGATTACAATATATTTAGTCAATCCTAAATAATACCAGAATTATTATTACACTAAGTGAGAGTTTCTTCTATAGTTTGAAAAAAGAATTATAGTCTGTGAACAGTGAGTATACTAACTGATCATCTGTAAACTTAAAATTAATTTTATTTTACCTATGTTTTACTATCAAAAATTACTCTAATATATCTTAGAGTATTTTTATATACTATCTGTTATATAGTATTTTTCTGCTTTAAATTTCATATTGTTCTTAAATAAAGTATTTGACATCGACTTATACAAAACAGTAAGTAGATCTCAATAGAATAGTATATGTTTACTAGTCCAAGTTTTGGACATATGAGTAATATTAAAAACTTTACAATTAAAGAGTTAATTTGAAAAAGAGGATTACTGAATATTTATTAATTTATATAACAGGAATATTAACTGTTTAATTATATACCACTCTATTTTTGGCTACTATATCTAAAGGTTTTATCATCTCTCTTAAGTTTGTGAACTAGAGGGACCTATTTACCATTGAAATTCTTCTATCTACAAATGTATTAAGAAGTTTATCTGTAATCTTTCAGGATATATTTCTACTTCAAAATAATAGATTTATAAGCTAAATTTCTCTATCATTCTTTCAAAGATATAAAGGATTATTTGCATCAGTTGTAGGTATCTATTCAAGTTTAGAAATAAATTCATTATACTGTATAAGTACTTTCTTGTTATTGATAATCTGACTACCAGTTAGTTTATAGATAATATAATCCTTACTAAACTTCAATATAGTAGATGAGCTTCTCTGATCTTGAATTAAATTGTCATTCTCTCTGAATAATTATCTTTCCTCTTGAATTGAATTGTTATTTTCACTAAATAATAGACTTTTCTATTTTTGAATTAAAGATAGACCATTACTACTAATATTATATTAAATTATATATATGTATATACTTAATATGATTATTTGAAATCTTTTAAGTTTGTTTATGTGGATTACTCAAACTTAAAATATATGTGGAATTTATGGTTAACTTATGAACTGTGAATGAATTTATAGATAATAGTAGTTTAATATTAAAGTTGCTAAAATTTTAATGAATTAGAAATTTAAGGATAGACTTATTATTTTGATATTATATAAGTATATCATTCATCTTACAGATATATTAAGTCAATCCTAAGGCAGATTTGCACTTTAGATTACAATATGAGTAAAAAAGCTTCATATTGATATTAAATTTGAAATAGAGAAGAATTTGAAAAATAATATGAATTTTAATAGTAAGTTCATAATCATGAAACATACTGGTCTAGAATAGAATTTTTTAAATTTTTTATCTGATTGGCTTTGTACTTTTGTCCTTAATATACTTACTTGGTACACTTGCTTAATATGTACTTATTTAATATACTTATACTTTATCATATTAACTAAACTCATTATATTATCATATTAACCAAATATAAATAAGCAAGCTTTATATTTACTTATTAGTCTTTCTGATAATATCTATATACATATGTCTATTATGAATATTATAGATATAAAAAGAGGTCTTTATTTAAAAGAATTGTATCTTTTCTTATCCCTCTCTATTACAATCTCTTAATGCCTAAAGATAATAGATTATATCTTAAGATAAACAAAATATATTCCAGTATAAACAATGTATACCAAGCTATAAATAAATCATGTCAGTTCTGTGAAACAAAGAAGCAACAGATTATAAATAGATTATAGACCATAAAGGTATATAAAACCAAAGAGTAGTAGACTATAGATAGATTACAGATCATAAAGGTATACAAAACTAAGAAGCAGACTACAGATAGACTATA
>RBNI01003833.1:0-15111 GCA_003990745.1 Jimgerdemannia flammicorona
TGGGTTATGTGTGTATATTAGGTTATTTGTGTACGTTAGTTTCATGATGTATTATTATTATTCGAAGTAAGATAATAAATGTGTGAGTGAAATGTATGGAGTGAAAACCGTATGGTAGCGATTGAGCGGGATGGGAAGAGGTCAGAATGTTGGCGAACAATGATTGCATAATTGCTAATTATAAATATATTGCCTAATCGAGTAATACACGTCTTTAACGCGCTATCCCTTCATGATCTCTGTGTAGCACAACGATTTTGCGAACGGCGATTTTGGCGGACAACTCGATTTGGCGCGGATTCTCCTGAATTGGCAGGCTTCTTAAATAATGGCAGATAACTCGGATAACTCAGATGACACGGATTCTTGAATCGTTTCTTCTGGGAATAGTGGATAACGCAGATTCTTCTGAATCAGGCTCACTGGGAACGGATGAATAACTCAGACGATGCGGATAATTCGGATGACTCAGATAACTCGGATGTCGTGGATTCTCAGATGTCGCGGATTCTCGGATGTCGCGGATTTGTCCTGAATCGGTGGGCTTCTTGAATAATAACTCGGATTCTCTTCTCTTGGCAAAGTTGCATCAAGACTGGCTTCGTTTACGCAGAGCTACGTCAGATGGACTGGCTCTACTGCGAAGTTGCGTCAACAGACTGGCTTTGTGGCAAGATTCCTATGGGTTCTCTGGGAATGGAAAACAGTTAAGTGGCGGATTACTCAAATGGCGGCGAAGTTCTTCCTTGAACTTGGCAGATTTCTTCAGGCTTATCTGGCAAGCGAACCAAAAATGTAACAGACTCATTCTTTGTATCGAAAGTGGACCGGAGTGGAAAAGGAATGCTTTGCTCACAATCTCCTAGCAGTGGCTGTAGAGTTCCTCTTGAAGTGTGGTAGGCAGACTTGTCTTTTGCTTTTGGATTCAATTTTGGACTGAGGTTTATTCACTCTTGCCTCTGGGGTATTTTATACAGTTGTGGTTGCTACTGGTTACTACATTGCTAACTATAGATTGCTATCTATGGCAAGTGTTCCTGGACAGTACAGTGTACCCACTTAGTACAGTGTATCTACTCAGTATGGTGTACCCACTCAGTATAGATAAACATACTGTTTCTGGTATCTCTGGCTAATTATATAGATTGGTGCAGTAAAGCAGTCTTGGGTACTTAATACACTAGATATAGTATATGGCTAATTTATGATTTTGGCAGTACAATTCTGCTGCTTGTCACAATACTCTATGGAGATATATTCTAAGTATATAGCACCATTTTCTATACATTTTTATACAAAATAATGCTACCTATCAATATGTTGCATTTTACTATAATATACTATATTTTTGAGCAATATAATTATAGTCTAGTTATTCTGATATAGTGTAGTGTATTTCTGGGTAAATCTAAGTTCTTTTAATAGCATGTAAAGCCAAATGGCTTTCTTTATTACACTTGACAATATCTAGTACTCTGCCTATATTTATGATATTACTATAGATAATTGCTTATATATTTACTATAAAATGATATATATTCTTTATATATATATATATTTCTTTTTTATTACAAGACATCATCTTACTTATCAGAAAGAGATTTTTACCAATTTCTAGGATATATAGAATATCTAGAAAGGTGTCAGCAGGTTCTATAATATTACTATAGAGATATATCTCTGCTCTTTTCTCCACTACCTTACCAGTTACAATGGTTTAGTAGGCAACCTTCCAAGTTCACTTTCCATGATTATTACCCTCTCTATCTTGTGTTGGTTTGCTGTACCTATTGCAGGGCAGTGAGAGGGAGGCAATAGTGATGGATTGCTCCCTTATTGGTATTGGATCAGTGTCTTCTCCACTTTTTTATAGTTTTTGGTGCCTTCAGCTATATCTGGAGTACATCTGTTTTAATGTAGCATCTTTTTCCTTTTGTCATTGTCAACAAGGTACTATCTCAGTGTATCACAGATTACATAGAGAGTCAGCTGACCTTGGGCATCAAGTGCTCAGTATAGGTTACCTATAGGTTTTTGGTATCTATAGTGGGGCCCTCTGGCTTTGGCAAGCTTCCTGATAAGTATAGTTCTGGCATAGGTGACTGCTTTTCAGATGTCATTGGGATAGGAGGAGAGATGGCCATTACAGATAAGAGAAAGGGTATTAACAGTGAACCAGTAGGGTGCTAGGCTGGAGGCAGTCATTGGGGCTGGGGCAAGTATTGCTTTGGTAGGATCTTTTGATTGGTACAGAGTGATTAGGTGGTAGGTATCACTCTCAGCTTCTTTTGGCAATTTGGCAGGTTGGGCCTTGGTCATTAGAGGGGGTTGGGGGGCCCAAGGCTATCTATTTTAGGTATCTTGGCTGTACTCAACTGAAACTGAGAGCTGACATTACAATGTGATCAAGGCTCATAAGCTTGAGTAGGGTGTAAGCACACAACCTCCAAGCCACAGAAATCACACACGATCTCTGAACAAATCTGGAAATCACCTGTAAGATCACGAAGCTGAGTCAAACAGAAGTCACAGCGCATAAAGCTGAGTCAATACCAAGTCATAGAACACAAGATTCACACAAACGGGATCTTACCAATCCAGAACAAATGCATATATACCCAGCTCCAAGATGCGTCGAAACAGAGAACCAAAACAAACAACAACTACAACTTCCAAATACACAAACATGACTACCGAGATCTACAACCGCATCTGTGCTGACATTTGGAATGCCATTGTCAACCGAGCCACACCCCCTCTATTTCTCATGAATATCTACAGCCAAGCACCCCTCTACTTCATGAAAGCTCGATGGAATGTCCTGAACATGCTTAATGAGGCTCACCGGATTGGACAAATCTCAAGCTACTACCAGATCGGCTGCCTCCTGAAAGACATGGTTGAACACTACCATGACACAGACATTATCCAGATGTCTCAACACCAGAAGCTCATTGCCCGCAAATACCGAGAACTCTTCTATGAGTACAGCACCTTTATTCCCTACCTCTGAGTTACTATCAGCGAAATGGTTACTACCCTATCCTATGGCCAAATCAATGACATGATACAAGAACTCAACTACAAGTATCTTGAGTATGTTGAAACTATAGACAGAACCTTCCTGCACCCTGATAACCATATCCTGCAAATGCCTCAAGTTGGATACACCATGAAGGACATCTATGATATAATCAACTTTGACAAAGACAAAGCAGAAGACAATGATCCTTCTGATGCTGACATGACCTCAAGCCAAGGATCCCTACCAACCCTGATCACACCACCAACCTTGCTGATGAACTTACAACAGTTCATAACCACATACGAGACTTATTGGGACAATGACCACTGGCATGAATATCAACCTGCATTCACCCCCGATTACTTCAACTATAATGAAGAGACCAGAGAACACAACCTGTACCTTCAGACAACCCTCAAAGACGAACCAACCACTCCACTACCTGAGTATGAGCAACATGAACCACAGCCGCCAGCTTACTACAACCTCATGACTCATAGTGCTGTAACCTATAGAAGGTATGCAGATAGCAAATCCAATGAAAGCGAAAACGATGCACCACTTCTTCACCCCCCAACACCTTATCCAGCATATGAGACAGATGATGCTATCCTATAGGACAGAGATGAAGTTCCAATGTATTATTATCTCAGTGAACAAGGAGAAGTAATCTGCGAACCACTTTACTTAGACGACTACTTCATCAGAGATAAAGCAATTGATGGTGATGTCATCGAAGACTATCCAGACAGTGCCTAAACCATAAATAGCTTAGCAGTCATAGTATAGTTAGACTAGCCTTATACGACATGACTGTGAACTGACTCAGCAGTCAGACAATCTCTTGACATGTCAGATCACACTTGTACTACGTAACTGCATTCCAACTCAGCAAAGCACTTAGTGCTACACCCATATTTAGCATAGTCCAGATAGTCCCTCACTAGTATAAATACCCCCTCCCCCAGACCTCAGAATCTCAGACTCGAATACACAAGAACATTCCTGAATATTTTCCCACAATATCCCTTCATACAACTACTCCTAATATAGCAATATCATGAATAGTGAATAAATCTATTTAATAACCCACAAACCACTCTTAAGTAAATCCGCTCCCCGTTAGGTCCTACTCCTAACCCCATTACGAAATTTCCTATTTGGGTATTGTCTGCAGCGATACGTCAATTCAACTAAGCTGGTCTTAGTTTCTTGAACTTCTTGAAATACGGAAAATCCTGAACATCCAGAACTAGTCCAAAAAAGGGCTTTGGTTGAGACGTCAACCCAATCTTGAAATCAATAAGCATAGAGGACGTACTCCATATGAAATTGATCTTGACCATAAGAAAACAGTCTTTCAGAATATTCAGAACTTCCAGAAAACCCTTCCAGAACTACGTAACAGTTACCCTAAAAAGCAACCCTTTTACAACTTGGTAGTAGCGGTTTACAATCCAATTCTGCTTCAAGACACTTCCTCACCCTGCTACAAACCTCTCTGTGAATTCCTACAAGTTGGTATAAAGTCCAACCTCTGAACTGGAATTTATTCTGAACTATCTGATAATCTGGAGAGAATTGAACCTGATGTACAAGGACAATTTGACCTCCACACCTGCAACAAGTGGGACAAACTTCATTCAAAAAAAGAAGTACTCCAATTAAATCAGCAAATAGGCAAATACCTATTCACCGAACTCCTTGCACTACACCCAGCAAGTTAAGACAAAGAAGGTCTTATAGAAGCCTTCTTTACTCTTCTCAACAAGAGTTTTGTCAGCTCCACAAATCCAAGCAACCTAGGACAACTAGCAGCAGTCTTTCTAGCCTTAGTTCCTCACGAAGCCCAAGCCTCTGTAGCTAAGTGGCTCAACTCTACCAACTTTCACCATACCAGGACCAAGACCGCGTTATACTACCAATTCCAGAATAGTAAGGCCCGCTATATTCTTAAAGAAGAAGCAAGAGAAACCCTCCATCAACTACCTGATCCCAAACCTGAAGCAGGCCCTGCTATAGCCCTACCTGAATCTGAAACCA
Organism: Jimgerdemannia flammicorona; assembly: GCA_003990745.1. Taxonomy (NCBI): domain Eukaryota; kingdom Fungi; phylum Mucoromycota; class Endogonomycetes; order Endogonales; family Endogonaceae; genus Jimgerdemannia; species Jimgerdemannia flammicorona. Next base: position 5,069 of record RBNI01003833.1, read on the forward strand.
ATACCGAACCAGAACTTGACTTTGAATTAAGTCCATCTGAAATCAGATATACAACTGATTCTGTCTACTTTGACACTGAACAAACCCAAGTACATGGGGACCAAACCAAAGAGGAGGAGAAGTATCTCAGTGAATTCAATCCTGGATACACCGCCGAAGAAAACAAACCTCCATCAGGACAGAACACACCTACACAGCAACAGACAGCTATCTATTAAGCCCTTACTCCAGACCCACAACTATTACTCCAGCAACTTACACAGACCCAAAGAACCCCATCACACTCTGCACCAGTACCTCAAGTAGTACCAGTAACATCACTACCAGCAGTCCAACCGCCTCCAGTAAACAATATGGCAAACCAACAAATTCTAGACCTCACAGCCCAGATAGTCATAATGGCAGCAACCATTACTGCCTTAGCTGAACAGACCTGACCTACAAAAAATCTGAGTCTACCTACCTTCAATGGTACTGAACAAGAAGTCCAAAGCTTCATTAGTGTAGTTGATACCAACTTCGAAGCCAATCAATGGACCAATGAGCGAGTTGCTGACTGCATTCTGACAAACAATCAAGACCACACTCTGGAACAACTCTTTGCTATCACTACAGCCTATGTCTGCTGAGTTATTACATTCTTCCGAGGACCTGCCAAAGAATGGTGGCAAACCCTTCCTGAAAAACCCCTTACATGGGACACCCAACCTGCGGTAGTTGCTCAGAATGCAGCAAATAATGCCCCAGGATATGGAGCCCATCCTGCAGCCCCTGGACTCAAACAACTCATGATTGCTCAATATTGCAGCGAAATCATGATCGCTGAATCCCAAGTAAAACTCTGCAACCTCAAATTTGATATACATGGCAAGGAGGAATTCGAAACCTTCTGTACAAAACTCGAGTCACTCCTGAACACCATTGGCCTAGGATACATTGCCAATGACGAAGCATGAAATGGTACAAGAGTAGACCATTTATTCGATGCCCTACCTGAATGGCTTACTAGAAAAATCTGAGAATAAGGATGTCCAGTTAGTTGTGACCATCAACAATGGTGCCTAGCAAGAATCAAGACTATGGTCAAGCGGATCCTAACAGCTGGACCCATTCTGCCCTGAAGACAATTCAACAACAAGAAAAAGACTTGGACCAAGAAAGAAGAACCCAAGCATGAAGTATCCCGAGCTCCCTCAACATCCACTTTATGGACACCCAGAAATCATGAACCCACCCAGCTGAGTATCTTCAAGAAACTCACTGAAGGCGAAAGGAATGAACTTAGAAGAAGCGGAGCATGCTTCCATTGCCGAAAGACAGGACACATGGCCAGTGCCTGCCCTAATCGAAAACCACGAACAGTAATATGAGCAACTGTTACCACTCTGCACCACCTCAACAACCTGACTACCAGAACCCTAGACTTTATCAAGTTAAGACAAACTGCCAAAGCCCCAACCAAAGGAAGTCAAAAAGCAGCTGGATATGACCTGTATGCAGCTGAAGAAGCTACAGTTTCCAACCAAGAAGTCAAGCAAGTCTACACAGGAATCAGTATCCAAATTCCTGAGGGACATATTGGAAGAATATGCTGTCGCAGCAGCCTAGCATTGAAAGGACTCTCAGTAGAAGGAGGAGTCATTGACGAAGATTATACAGGCGAAATTATTGTCCTCATCCAAAACCACAGTTGGACACCCTTCAAGATCCCTATAGGATTCTGTATCACCCAGATCCTATTCAAAAAAATTGAGTCAACCCTGACAGTCAAGAAAGTCCCTGAACTACTGCCCACCATCTGAGGATCCAAAGGATTTGGCTCATCAAACAAGGCCCCAGTCTAACCTACCATGAACAAGGAAGAACAATTCTACAAGAAAATCAAAGACGGATATATACCAAGTGGCCGATACCCCCATGGTATTGGAATGTACTCTTCCCGAATAATTGATAATTGCTTCTCTTGTGTCAATGAACTGGCTCAAAGAAGAACCAACAGAAGGAAAGCTCCTATAACCAAAATCACCACCATTGGATCAGACAAACTGCTTACACTTAAAGCTTTTGTCAATCGAGCACCTGTCAAGATCATGATAGACAGTAGTGCCTCGGGCAACTTCATCAATGAAGAAACAGCCAACAGACTCAAGGCCTTCACCTCTCCAGTACAACAAACTCAAGCAGTTGCCACAGCTGATGGAACCTCATATGTCATTAGTAAAGAAGTCCACAATCTACCCTTCCGAATCGGTGACTATCGAGTACATGTTACCCTTCAAATTGTACCACTCCCAGATAATGAAATCATCCTTGAAACTCCATGGTTGAAACAAGAGAACCCCATAATCAATTGGGTAAACCATTCCCTGACCATCAAAAAAGGATGCCACAACTTCAAACTGCAAGGCGAAAAGGACCCACTCAATTCTAGTGACCTTGGACCAAAGATCACCCACATTAACAAGCTACAACTCAAGAAATTGGCCAAAAAATGTCCTCTCTTTGCTATCTCCATCTGTACATCCAAAGGAGAACCTGAGAACTCTGAAGAAGACTTTTCCAAAGTTGATAGTCATGTCAGACCACTACTCCAGAAATTTCGAGATATATTCCCGAAGAAACTCCCAAAAGGCCTACCTCCCAAACGAGCAGTAGACCATGCCATCAAGACTATTCCAGATGCCAAGCCAGCCTTCAAGTCAATCTACCACATGTCTCCGAGGGAAATCGATGCACTCAAGAAAGAAATTAATGAACTCCTGGAACAAGGATTCATCAGACCTAGTGTAGCACCAGTCCTCTTTGTTGTCAAGAAAGGAGGAGACCTGCGAATGTATATTGATTATCGCGACCTCAATGAACAGACTATCAAGAACTGTTGCCCACTACCCAGAATTGATGAAATATTCAATAGACTTACCAACCCTCAATTCATGAGCTCTTTTGACCTGCGAAATGGTTACTGGCAAATTGCCATGAAAGAAGAAGACATCTATAAGACAGCCTTCCGAACTTACTATGGACATTTCGAATTCCTGGTTATGCCCTTTGGCTTAACTAATGCTCCTGCAATCTTCCAGACACTGATGAATACCATTCTGCATCCATATCTGAACAAATTTGTTGTTGTCTACATTGACAATATCCTAGTCTTCAGTAGAACCCTGGAGGAACATCTTGAACACCTGGAGCTAGTACTACTGAAACTCCGAGAAAACAGACTCTTTGCAAAACTCAGCAAGTGCGAATTCCTCCTGAAAGAAATCCAATTCCTTGGACACATTGTCACTCCAAATGGAATCAAAGTAGACCCCAGCAAAATCTCCACAATCAAGGATTGGCCCTGACCCAAGAAGCTGAAAGACCTCCAGTCATTCCTGGGATTAGCAAACTATTATAGACGATTCGTTGCCAACTTCACCAAAATTGCTACTGCCCTCACCCAAATGACCAAGCACAGCAAGAAAGAAGAACAGCCCTGGACTATAAAATAAGAGAAAGACTTCAACAATCTTGCAAATTGGGGATCCGAACAAGATACAGCCTTTCAAGCATTGAAAGATGCCTTGATAACCACTCCAGTACTTCAAGCGGCAATCCTGCCCTACCATATGAAGTTACCACTGATGCCTTTGACCTAGCTCTTGGAGCAGTACTCATGCAAGAAGGACACCCTGTGACCTATCACTTCCGCAAGTTCAATGATGCCGAAATCAACTACGCAACTCATGAGAAGGAAATGTTAGCCATCGTAGACACTCTGATTAAATGGCGACCATATCTAGAAGGAGCACACTTCACTGTATTGACCGACCACAAGTCATTAGTCAACATCAAGACCCAGGCTACCCTTTCTCGAAAGCAAGCCAGATGGATGAAAGTCCTCACCAACTTTGACTACAAAATCCAGTACTGCTCGGGCAAGGAAAACATTGTTGCTGATGCAATCTCCAGACCACCCATTGAAGAAGTTATCCAAACTCTCACCTTAGTTACAAACTCCATCATGGAACAAATTATCACAGCATGTGCTGATGATAAAGAAGCTCAAGCACTCCAGGAAATCCTGAACAGTGATGATGCTGATAAGCATACCTGATACAATCAATACTAACTCAAGGACAATACTATCTACTACAAGGACAGATTGTATGTTCCAAACAACCGAGACCTCTGAAGGACTATCTTATTCGAATGTCATGATGCCCCTACAGCTGGACACTTAGGATTTGATAAATGCTACGAAGTTATCTCCTGAAACTTCTATTGGCCCCGAATGGCAGATTAACTCAAGACCTACATCACTTCCTGTGATGCCTGCCAATGGAACAAGTCCTCAACACTAGCAAAACCTGGTCTACTCCACCCTATCCCAGTACCATCTACTAATTGGGAACAAGTCTCCATGGACTTCATTGTACAGCTACCCCAAACCAAGAACGGGAAAGATGCAATTGTTGTTTTTGTAGACTATCTCAGCAAACAAGCTCACTTTGTGCCAACCACCACCACTGCAACAGCACCAGACATAGCTATACTCTTGTTTGACAATATCTTCCACTATCATGGTCTTCCTAAGATCATTGTTAGTGACCGAGATCCAAAATTCACCAGCCATTTTTGGAAAGCCCTCCATACACACCTTGGAACGAAACTTACACTATCTACAGCCTTTCACCCTGAAACTGATGGTCAAACTGAAAGAATGAACCGAACTCTGAAACAAATGCTAAGAAACTATGTTTCCTATAGACAAGATGATTGGCATGAACACCTCACTGCAGTCAAGTTTGCCTATAACAACAGCAAGCAAGCCTCTCTTGGAATGACCCCATTCTTCGCTAATACTGGACAAAATCCAAACACTCCTCTAACACTCATCCGAACCACTGAAGAACTCTCTACAGTCGAAGCTGTTGAAGAATTCTTACTCCGAATGTGTAATCTAAGCCAGATCGCAATTGAGAATTTGTTACGAGCTCAAGAACAACAGTCTCAGTATGTTAACCAACGTCACCGAGAAGAAACCTTCGATATTGGAGAAAAAGTTCTACTAGACATCTGAGGATACCGAGTTGATAACCTCAAGCACAGACCATCTACAAAGTTGAACAGCAAGTTCATTGGACCATTTGAAGTCATTTTACAAGTCTCTCTGACCTCCTACAAATTGGTGCTACCAGATACCATTAAGATTCACCCAGTCTTTAATGTACAATGTCTCAAGCGATATAATGACAATGATGATGAACTATTCCCGAACCGAACTACAAAACCACCTGTACCTGTCATTATTAATGACCAAGAAGAATACAAAGTTGAACAAATCCTCAACAGACGTGGCCACAAGAACCACCCAGAGTATCTCATTAAATGGAAAGGATATCCAATCCATGATGCAACATGGGAACCCAAGACCAATCTCCAGAATGCTACTGACTTAGTTCAGGAATACGATTCCTTGAACAACTGAATACTGAATACTGAATACTCCTGCACCTATCAGTATATAATATATACTACCCTCCCAAACATTATAATTATCACGAACCTAATCAAGAACTCAGCAAGAACAAAAGAATACTGACCCTCTGGAAAAAAGCAAAACTGAAAGCCAGTCTATTCTTCCTATACCACTGGTGGGAAACAAGACATAGACATTTAAGAAGATTCCTTAGAGAAAATTCTTCAGCAGTGAATGACATCAGAATTACCTCCAGCGCATGGTATTGAACACATGACCCTTTAACGTGTAAATCCAATGTGTTAGACAACTGTACTATGAGTATGCCACTTTCTGAAAAAATGGACTTTACCGGACTTTCGACCTCCCAATTGGTGTAACAACACTAGAACAAAATTAGAAGGCCCCGACGAGGACGTCGAAAGCTAAGAAGGGGAGAGTTGTAAGCGCACAACCTCCAAGCCACAGAAATCACATGCAATCTCTGAACAAATCTGGAAATCACCTGTAAGATCATGAAGCTGAGTCAAACAGAAGTCACAGTATACAAAGCTGAGTCAATACCAAGTCATGGAACACAAGATTCACACAAACGGGATCTTACCAATCCAGAACAAATGCATATATACCCAGCTCCGAGACACATCGAAACAGAGAACCAAAACAAACAACAACCACAACTTCCAAACACACAAACATGACTACCGAGATCTACAACCGCATCTGTGCTGACATTTGGAATGCCATTGTCAACCGAGCCACACCCCCTCTGCCCCTCATGAATATCTACAGCCAAGCACCCCTCTACTTCATGGAAGCCTGATGGAATGCTCTGAACATGCTTAATGAGGCCCACCGGATTGGACAAATCTCAAGCTACTACCAGATTGGCCGCCTCCTGAAAGACATAGTCAAATACCACCATGATACAGACATTATCCAGATGTCTCAACACCAGAAGCTCATCACCCGCAAATACCGAGAACTCTTCTATGAGTACAGCACCTTTATTCCCCGCCTCCGAGTTACTACCAGCGAAATGGTTGCTATCCTATCCTATAGCCAAATCGATGACATGATACAAGAACTCAACCACAAGTATCTCGAGTATGTTGAAACCACAGACAGAACCTTCCCGCACCCTGATGACCACATCCTGCAAATGCCTCAAGTTGGATATGCCATGAAGGACATCTATGATATAATCAACTTCGACAAAGACGAAGCAGAAGACAATGATCCTTCTGATGCCAATATGACCTCAAGCCAAGAATCCCTATCAACCCTGATCATACCGCCAACCTTGCCAATGAACTTACAACAGTTCATAACCACATACGAGACTTATTGGGACAATGACCACTGGTATGAATATCAACCTGCATTTACCCCCGATTACTTCAACTACAATGAAGAGACTGGAGAACACAACCTGTACCTTCAGACAACCCTCAAAGACGAACCAACCACTCCACCACCTGAGTACGAGCAATATGAACCACAGCCGCCAGCTTACTACAATCCCATGACTCATAGTGCTGTAACCTACAGAAGGTATGCAGACAGCAAATCCGATGAAAGCGAAAATGATGTACCACTTCTTCGCCCCCAACACCTTATCCAGCATATGAGACAAATGATGCTATCCTGTGGGATGGAGATGAAGTTCCAATGTATTATTATCTCAGCGAACAAGGAGAAGTAATCTGCGAACTACTTTTCCTAGACGACTACTTCATCAGAGATGAAGCAATCGATGGTGATGTCATCAAAGACTATCCAGACAGTGTCTAAACCATAAATAGCTTAGCAGTCATAGTATAGTTAGACTAGCCTTGTACGACGTGACTGTGAACTGACTCAGCAGTCAGATGATCTCTTGACATGTCAGATCACACTTATACTACGTGACTACATTCCGACTCAGTAAAGCACTTAGTGCTACACCCATATTTAGCATAGTCCAGATAGCCCCTCACTAGTATAAATACCCCCTCCCCCAGACCTCAGAATCTCAGACTCGAACACACAAGAACATTCCTGAATACTTTCTCACAATATCCCTTCACACAACTACTCCTAGTATAGCAATATCATGAATAGCGAATAAACCTATTTAATAACCCACAAACTACTCTTAAGTAAATCCGCTCCCCGTTAGGTCCTACTCCTAACCCCATTACGAAATTTCCTATTTGGGTATCGTCTGCAGTGATACACCAATTCAACTAAGTTGGTCTTAGTTTCTTGAACTTTCTGAAATACAGAAAATCCTGAATATCCAGAACTAGTCTGAAAAAGGGCTTTGGTTGAGACGTCAACCCAATCTTGAAATCAATAAGCGTAGAGGACATACTCCATACGAAATTGATCTTGACCATAAGAAAATGGTCTTCCAGAATATCCAGAACTTCCAGAAAACCCTTTCAGAACTATGTAACGGTTACCCTAAAAAGCAACCCTTTTACATAGGGGGTCTCCTCCTGCCTCATGTATAAGTCCTTTACTTACCTCAACTAGGAGAACCAGGCCCTACCCACCATGATGTACTTTGATGAGGGTTTTTTCTTTGTCTATCATTCTCTTTAGGGTGGTAGGGGCTATTCTATTCAGCTCAGATATGGTCTTATATATATGATAGGATCTCAGGCATATGCTTTTGGTTATTGGCATATGGCTGAGTTCCCCCTGGTGGTAGAGAGAGTATGGTGCACAAAATGAGGTATGGGCCAATATAGGCCCTGCTGTGCCTGACATAGTTGAGCTGCTGGACAATAGCTAGCCTAGATTAATGAGGGGGCAGTGCTTGATGGATGGTGGGGGAGGGTTTTGGCCTATATAGTCTAGGTTCTCTTCTAATAAAAATCTGCAGAACATTAAGTCTATTAAAAAAAAGAAAATAGAGATATATCTCTATATTTCCCTTTTCTTGAGTATAGATAACATTGTTATCTCCTAGTTTGATAAGTACAGAGTACTTAAAAGGCTTATATATAGAGAACTATTTACTATATAGTATCATATATTGTGTGGCTCCAGAATCTATAAGCTAGATATTATTATTATTAGCTATATTTGCAGCAGTATATTCAGCAGATGTATGGCTAGATATACTGTATATCTTATTGGTAGTATTGATGTCATTGCTACTCTTGTTAGCTCAAAAGTATTTTGCTTACCAGAATTTATAAATAACAGATTAGTGGATTTGGTAAAATTAATTAAAAAACTATTATCTATATATATTACTTATATGAAGAATATATTACTATTTTCATTAGTGTTTTTAGTATTTGCATTATTATACTTCTCTTTAACTTGATAATTCTTTCTGTCATATTGACTTTTCTATACTTATTTTCATCACTCTTCTTGTTATTTTCCTAGCAAAAACAATAGTACTTTCTGTATCTATACTTGCTACAGTATTCATAGTAATTATTATACTTAGTTAATTAACTACTATCATATTGATTTTGGGTTAGACTCATTGGCCTTATTGCTCACACTTTGATCTTATTTTCTATCACCATATTCATAGGACCTATAGAAAGTATTTTTATCATCATTACTACTATTTCCTTAGAATATTTCCTTTCTTATGAGACTTGTTATCATATGGATATAGTTTATGAGTCTGTCACTTTCATACATAGCTGTGACAATAATATTATATATATCTAGAAGTCCTCTTATGAGTGCTATAACCTTATCTTTATTGCTAATACAATCTGCAGATATATTGAGAGAATTTACTTGATTCATCAGATTATTGATATAACTGGCACATTTGTAGATACTCTCTTTAGATTTTATTTATAAATTGAATAGCTAAGATTTCAGGTGAAATCAATTTAATATGAATACTTATATATAATGATTATATAGAGTCTTTCATATCTTGTGAGCTATTGTTATATATATTATGAGCTTTATTTGAGAATTTAATAATGTGAATACAATCTCATATAATGCTCAGCAATTATTTATAGTATTATAATCTTGAATTTGCCCTTGTAACTTCATATACTCTACTAAGCTATATTTGTCAAAAAAATTCATTATATAGAACATTCAGATTATATAATCTTTTTCATCAAAGATTGGAATAGATCTCTTAACTATATTGTAGTAAAAAAGAGACACTTATTGAAGTTCTCAAAGTCATATATTTCATATATTATTAATGGATAATATAAATCTGATAGAATAGTATAAGTTATATATTGTCACGTAGTGGTCGCTGAGTCCTTCAAATACGCCAGATTCTCTTCAAGGTGTATCTCTTAGACTAACTCAAGTTGTTATAAGCAAGTTCTTATTGGAGTGCCTTCCCAAGGTCTTATAGTCCTCAAACTTCTTATCTTTAACTGTCTTGTTATCTCTTAGATGGCTTGCAAGGAAGTGTGTGTAGGTGAACTTGACTGACTTTATTTCAGAGGAAATAAGAGGGATATTTATACAAAATATAATTCAATGGTTGCTAAGATATAAAGCTAAATATAAATTCCAATAACTAAAACTACTAAGTTCCAAGGCTGGCATTATTTGGTATCACAACAAAATACCGGTGCTGGTA
>RBNI01003834.1:0-15110 GCA_003990745.1 Jimgerdemannia flammicorona
AAAAAGGACTTTGGTTGAGACATCAACCCGATCTTGAAATCAATAAGCGTAGAGGACGTACTCCATACGAAATTGATCTTGACCATAAGAAAACGGTCTTCCAGAATATCCAGAACTTCCAGAAAACCCTTCCAGAACTACGTAACAGTTACCCTAAAAAGCAACCCTCTAACATTCAGGATGGTGGTAGCAGATTCATTTGTTAAGAATTTTCTCAGCTTCATACTCAATATGATCTTCAATAATAATAGAGGTAGAAAGCTTAAAAATTCAACCAGAGTAGGGTAGTAACTGGTTCTAGGTCTTGAGGTATGATACATAAAAGACTAGGTGTACTCTCATGGTTTCAGGTAGCTTGAGGCAATAGGAGGATGCAGAGACTTGTTCAGTAATCTCAAAAGGTCTAATATACTTGGATTGGAACTTGTTCAAAGAGCAGTTGACTTGAGATTGTATCTTGAAGTTCTCAGTAGACAGTAGGACTTGATCTCTGACAATATAAGTGATATCACAGTATTTCTTGTCAGCATACTTAGTTTGATGCTGTTGAGTCTTCTGAAGGTTCATAGTAGCAATCTTGAGTAGTTCATCTATTTTGTCTGTAAGGTTCTTGGTAGTTGAGACTTGTATTTGACTGGTTTTTTTGAAAGGAAATAGACTTGCAGGAGTCTTGGGATCTTGACTATAGAGTAACTGGAAAGGGAAAAGACCAGTAGATGATTGGACAGTATTGTTGTATGCAAATTCCATATAAGTCAGATAGATGTCTCAATCATCTTGCTCATAAGAAATATAGTTTCTAAGCATTTGTTCTAGAGTTCTATTCATGTGCTCAGTTTGTCCATTAGTTTGTAGGTGAAAGATAGTAAACATAGCCAATTGGGTTTCCAGAGTCTTTAAGAGGGTTTGCCAGAAGTAACTGGTGAACTTGGGGTTACAATTGCTAATAATTACTCATAGTAGACCATAGTGACAGAAGATGGACTTGAAGAAGATTCTTGCAATCTTGGGTATAGTAGCATTGATAGTAGTTGGTTCAGCAACTATAGTCTTGGTCAGGCAGTCAACAAATATGACAATAGCATTAGCACCAGATTGAGTTCATGATAGTTGAGTTATAAAGTCTATAGTGACTTGCTCAAATTTCTTGGTAGGAATTGGCAATGGTTGTAGCAAACTAACAGATACTTAGTTGGTAGACTTGTTGTACTGATATAGATCACAGCTAATAATATAGTTCTTGATTTCCTTGATTATATTTGGTCAATAGTAGTGGTATTAGATGTTCTTGACAGTCTTCTCAATTCCCAGGTGACTGGCAAGAGGAGAGTCATAGTGTTCTTGTAAAACCTTATAGCATAGGTTTATGTTTTCAGGTAGGTAGACTTGGTCTTGATGATAGATCAGGTTATTCTTGACAGTATATGTATCCTTGAGTTCATTTGAGAAAACTCTAATGGCAACTATGTCTTCTTTGTAAGCTTGCCTGATTTGGTCTAGAAATTCTAATGCCAAGGTGACTGTAAGTACACAACCTCCAAGCTACAGAAATCACACATCACCCTCTGAACAAACCACCAAAATCACATGCAACAGCTGAACAAATCTGGAAATCACCTGCTCAATCACAAAGCTGAGTCAAACCAAAGTCATAGCACACAAAGCTGAGTCAATACAAAGTCACAGAATACAAGATTTACACAAACAGAATCTTACTAATTAGGACCAAATGCATATATACTGAGCACTGAGACACATTGAAACTGAGAACCAAAACAAACAACAACCACAACTTCTGAACATACACAAACATGACTACCAAGATCTACAACTACATCCATGCTGACATTTGGAATACTATTGTCAACCAAGCCACACCCTCTCTGCCTCTTATGAATATCCATAGTCTAGCACCCCTCTACTTCATGAAAGCCTGATGGAATGCTCTGAACATGCTTAGTGAGGCCCAATGAATCAGACAAATCTCAAGCTACTATCAGATTGGCCACCTCTTAGAAGAGATGATCGAATACCACCATGATACAGATATTACTCAGATGTCTCAATATCAGAAACTCATTGCCCGCAAACACCGAGAACTCTTTTATGAGTATAGTACTGTTATTCCCTATCTCTGAGTTACTACCAATGAAATGATTGCTATTCTATCCTATAGCCAAATCAATGATATGATACAAGAACTCAACTACAAGTACCTTGAATATGTTCAGACTATAGACAGAACTTTCCCACACCCCAATGACCATATTCTGCAAATGCCTCAAGTTGGATATGTAATAAAGGATATCTACAATATAATCTGATTTGATGAAGACAAAATAGAAGACAATGATCCCTCTGATACCAACATAACCCCAAGCCAAGGATCTCTGCTAACTCTGATCATACCACCAACCTTACTGATGAACTTACAACAGTTTATAACCACATATAAGACTTATTGAGATAATGATCACTGGTATGAATACCAACCCACGTTCACCTCTGATTACTTCAACTACAATGAAGAGACCAAAGAACACAACCTATACCTTCAGACAGCCCTTGAGACTGAACTAACAACCTCACCACCCAAGTATGAGTGACATGAACCACAGCTACCAGCTTACTACAACCTGATGACTCATAGTGCTGTAACCTATAGAAGATATGCAGACAGTGAATCCAATAAAAGTGAAGATGATGTACTACTCCTTTGCCCACCAACTCCATAACCAGTATATGAGATAGATGATACTATCCTATGGGATGGTGATGAAGTCCCAATGTATTACTACCTCAGTGAATAAGAAGAATTAATCTGTGAACAACTCTTCCTAGATAACTACTTTATCAGAGATAATACCATTGATGGTAATGTCATTGAAGACTACCCAGACAGTGTCTAAATCTATAGATAGCTTAGCAGTTATATTATAGTTAGATTAGCCTTGTACAATATAACTGTGAACTGACTCAGCAGTCAGACAATCTCTTGACATATCAGATCATACTTATACTATGTGACTGTATTCTAACTCAGCAAAGCACTAAGTACTACATCTATATTTAGTATAGCTCAGATAGCCCCTCACTAGTATAAATACCCCCTCCCCCAGACCTCAAAATCTCAGACTTAAATACACAAGAACATTCCTGAATACTTCCCCACAATATCTCTTCACACAACTACTCCTAGTATAGCAATATCATGAATAGCAAATAAACCTATTTAATAATCTGAAAACCACTCTTAAGTAAATCTGCTCTCTGTTAGGTCTCACTCCTAACTCTATTACAAAATTTCCTGATTGGATATTGTCTGCAGTAATATATCAATTCAACTAAGCTGGTCTTAGTTTCTTGAACTTCCTGAAATATAAAAAATCCTGAACATCTAGAACTAGTCCGAAAAAGGACTTTGGTTGAGACATCAACCCGATCTTAAAATCAATAAGTATAGAGGATGTACTTTATATGAAATTAATCTTGACTATTAGAAAACAGTCTTCCAGAAAATTCAGAACTTCCAGAAAACCCTTTCAGAACTATGTAATGGTTACTCTAAAAAGTAATCCTCTTATAGTGACTTGCATGATTGTGGCAAGGTCTAGGTATCTTGATAAGGCATCTAGTACTATGAGTGTCTTGCCAGGTTTGTAAATGATCATTAGATTGAAGGTTTGAAGCTTAAGGCTCCACTTGGCTTGTAGATATAACAGAGTAGGTTGGGTATTGATGTACTTGAGAGATTGATAATCCATAATGACATCAAACTCAATACCTTCTAGATAGCATTACCAGTAGTCTAGTATATGTATTATTGCTAGTAGTTCCTTCTTGTGAGTAGCTAGCTTTTATTCAGTTGAGACTAGCTTACAGGACTTGAAAGCAATAGAGCAATGTCCTTTGCCATCATCTTGTGACAGGACTGCTCCAATGGCAAAATTCAATACATTAGTGGTGACTATGAATTTTAGATCTTGATCTACATTATATAGGACTGGAGCATAGGTCAGGCAGTTCTTGAGTTCTTGAAAGGCTTATTGACAGAAGAGATCCCAGGTATAGGGTACATAGTAGTCTGAGTGTAGGGCCTTCCTCATGAGGTTAGTTAGTGGCTCAGCAATGCTAGAGAAGTTTCTGACAAAGTGGCAGTAATAGCCAGCTAGACCAAGAAAGGATTAGAGTTCTGTGAGGTTTGACAGAATGGGCTATTCTTCAATTGCTTCTATCTTGTGTGGGTCTACTTAAATTCCTTGTGCAGAGACAATGTGGTCAAGATATTCAACTTATTTCTTGAAGAATTCACACTTCTTGAGCTTAGTATAAAGCTTATATTTTCACAGAATCTCTAGGACTATTCAAATGTGTTTGAGCTATTCTTCTTTAGTTGTACTAAAGATCAGGATGTTGTCAAGATATATCAATAGGAAAATAAATAGTTGGTCCTTGAATATCTTATTCATCAGAGTCTGGAATATGGTAGATGCATTGGTGAGACCAAATGCTAAGACCAGAAATTTATAGAGTCCAAAGGGGGTCATAAATGCAGTCTTGGGAATGTCTTCTAGCTTGATTCGAATCTGGTGGTATCCAGACATGAGATCTAACTTAGTGAAGTACTTGGCATTCTTGAGAGTATCAAAGATTTGATCAATCAAGGGTAATGGATAGTAGTTCTTGACAGTGAGTTTATTGAGTACATGGTAGTTTATGTATATTCACAGGATACCATCCTTCTTCTTGACAAATAAGACTAGTGAGCTATAAGGAGATTTGCTTGGCTGGATGGCTCCTCATATAAGTAGTTTTTCTAGTTCCTTCTTGACTACTTCAATTTCAAGTGGTGATATGTGGTATATGTATTTCTTGGGTGATACAGCTCCTGGGGTCAGTTCAATTTCATGATCAACTTCTTGTGTAGATGGTAGGCCAGGTAGCTTGTCTGGAAAGACATCCTTGAATTCCTCTAACAATAGCTTGATGCTTTCATTGACTAATAGTCTCTTGTCTTATTTCTTAGAGTGGATTATTATAATAAAGGCATGCATTACCTTCTTGAGTACTTTCTTATACTATATAGCTAACAGTATTGCAATCTGAGTCTTATTTGTGGTCTTGTCTATCTTGATTATAATGTTGGCTCTATCTTGAAGTAAGGTAACTTCATTCTTATGCCAATCAATATCTGGGTTGTATTTCATAAGCCAGGGTTTTCCTAAGATCAGATCATGATATCCTAGTAGTGCAACCTCGAAGTCTACTTGTTCCTAATATTTCTAGATCTTGATGAGCAGTTTGGCAGCAATTGACTTAATGGAGTGCAGAGTACTATCTATAGTAACTATACTATTATTCTTGGGTGCAGGCTTGGTGAGGATCTTGAGGTTTTTGATGAGATTCTGATTGATGAAGTTCACTGCAGCTCCACTGTTTATGAGTACTTGAACTTCTTTTCCTTTAACTAGGCCTTTGAAAATGAATATAGCTTGAGCTCATTTTTCACTAAGACTTGCTGCTTGATCAGTGCTGCCAAAACCCTTTTTGTAACAGTTCTAGTTTCTAAATGAGGAAGTGACTAGTTCTGGTGATCCTAAGTAGCTCGAAGAGATACTAAGGGTTCAAGTGTTCTTGAAGGATTTCTGAGAGAAAATATTCTGAGGCTTTATTTATGAGAACAAAAAAGATATTTATACAAGATCTGAAAGAAGGATCTGAAAGGATCTGAGAAATCAAAGGAAAATGCCAAGAGGAAAGTTCTCAACAAAGATGACAAATGATGATGAATAAAGTTCTATAAGTTTCCAGGACATTTAGTGACTAACTAAATAAGTACTAGTTAATGCTCGGCACCAAGAAGGGGATTTCTAAGTACGCGGAAAGTGCCGGAAGATTATAGAATATTCAAGAAAGACAGAGAACAGAAATAAACTATGCTAAAATGTTACATCTCCCCCTCCTTAAGAATCAACGTCCTCGTTGAATTCTCAAAGTTACATATAATAAACAATAAGACTAAAAGAAACTTCAAATTAAATATATTGACTTATTGGCAAGGATTGGCCATCCTTATATAAGGCAAGGGCCAAAGTATCATCTTGATTGGATGAGAACTGATTCAAACCTCATTGGTTGCAGGATTTATAGGGTTCTCCTGTATCTCTTGTTTCTGATGCTGTATCCCTTAGAGAGCTCCAATGCATAATGTGCCTGATCAGTACAGTAGGTCATCTACTATCCAAGGGGAGAACCTCATGGGCAGTCAATGAGTTCCTTTTTGCTCAAACTCTTGGATGAGGTCTTGAGAGTTCTTGAGATTGGCGGCAGGTTTCTAAGTGGCATCATATTTAGGATAACCCATCCACTTGACTAGGTATTCTGTGTGACAGTATCAGACTCGCTTATCTAAAATTTTCTTGACTTCATACTCGATGTGGTCTTCAACTATAACTGGTACTGATGGTGTTGGAATTCAGCCAGAGTATGGGAGTGACTGGTTCTAGGCCTTGAGTTGTGACATATGGAATACTGGGTGTATATGTATGGTTGTTGGCAAGTTGAGATGATAAGACCAAGTAGAGACTTGCTTAGTGATTTTGAAGGGTCCAAGGTACTTGAGCTGGAATTTGGCTAACTGGTGATTGATTTGAGATTGAACCTTGATGTTGTCAGCTTTGAGTAGAACCATATCACTAATATTGTATATGACATCTCACTGCTTCTTGTCTGCATACTTAGCTTGATATTGCTGAGCCTTTTGCAGGTTTGTAGTAGCAATCTTGAGAAGAGAATTCATTTTGTTGATAAGGTTCTGGGCTGTGGGGACTTGAGTGTGACTGGATTGCTGGAATTGGACTAGACTTGCAGGGGTCTTGGGGTTTTGACCGTGAAGTAGCTAGAATGGGGAAAGGCCAGTAGATGATTGGTTGGCATTATTGTAGGTGAACTCGGCATAGGTCAGATAGTGGTCCCAATCATCTTGCTCATAAGACATATAGTTTCTGAGCATTTGTTCAAGTATTCTATTTATTTGCTCAGTCTGTCCATCAGTTTGAGGATGGAAGGCAGTGGATATAGCAATTTGGATTCCAAGGGTCTTGAAGAGTGCTTGCCAGAAGTACCTTATAAACTTGGGGTCGTGATTGCTGATAATTACTTGGGGAAGTCCATAATAGTGGAAGACAGTCTTGAAGAAGATTCTTGTAATTTCTGGGGCAGTAGCATTGGTTGTGGTTGACTCGGTGATTGTAATCTTGGTGAGACAGTCTACAAACACAACAATAGTATCATAATCTGTTTTGGTTTATGGGAGTTGCATAATGAAGTCCATTGTGACTTATTCAAACTTTTTTGGTTGGAATTGACAAGGGTTGTAGAAGACCGGCAGGTGCTTGGTTGCTTGACTTGTTTCTTTGGCAAAGATTGCAGCTTTGGATATACTCCTTGATTTCCTTGAGCATGTTTGGCCAGTAGTAGTCTCGTTGGATATTCTTGATGGTCTTCTCAGTTCCAAGGTGACCAGCTAGTGGGGAGTCATGATATTTATGAAGAATCTTGAACTATAGTTCAGGGTTGGTAGAAATATATACTTTGTCTTGATAGTACACAAGGTTGTCCTTGATGGTGTACTTTTCCTTGAATTCCTTAGTGTTCCTTTATAGAACCAGAGAGTCTTGTTCGTAAGCCTTCTTGATCTGATTGAGGAATTCAGGTGCCACAGTGACTTGTAAGATTACAGCAAGGTCAGGTCTTCTTGACAGTACATCTGGTACAACTAGAGTTTTGCTGGGCTTATAGATGATGTTTGGGGTAAAGGTCTGAAGTAATTGGCTCCACTTGACTTGTTGGCAAGAAAGGGTTGGTTGAGTGTTGATATACTGAAGGGACCTGTGATCAGTGATCACGTCGAACTCAACTCCTTCTAAATAGTGTCACCAGGTCTTAAGAGTATGCATGATTGCCAAGAGTTCCTTTTCATGAGTAGCTAGCTTTTGTTCCACTGGGGACAATTTTCTTGATTCAAAGGCAATAGGTCAGTATTCTTGACCATCATCTTGAGAAATGACTGTACCAATGGCAAAATTAGATGCATCTGTAGTAACTGTGAACTTCAAGTTTGGGTCCATGTTTCTAAGGACAGGTGCATGGGTCAGGCAGTTCTTGAGTTCTTGAAAAGCTTGTTGACAGAAAGTATCCCAGATGTAGGAGACATAGAGGTCAGAGTTGGGTTCCTTTTACAGAAGGTTTGTCAAAGATTCTGCAATGCCAGAGAAGTTCTTGACAAATTGACAGTAGTATCCAGCCAGACCAAGGAAGGACCTGAGTTCAGTGAGGTTTACTGGTACAGGTCACTGTTCAATGGCTTGTATTTTCCTTGGGTCTACTTGAATTCCATTGGCTGATATAATGTGTCCAAGGTATTTGACTTGATCCTTGAAAAATTCACATTTCTTGAGCTTTGCATAGAGCTTTTCTCACAGAGAATCTTGAGGACTTGTTCAATGTGCTTAAGGTGTTCTTCTTCAGTGCTACTGAAGATCAGGATATCATCAATGTATACAAGTACGAAGATATACAGCTAATTCTTGAAGACAGTTTGCATGAGGTCTTGAAAGGTTGCTGGTGTATTAGTGAGACCAAAGGCCATGACTAGGAATTCATAGAGTCCAAAGGGTGTCATGAAGGCAGTCTTGAGTATGTCTTCTGGCTTGATTCGAATTTGGTGATACCCAGAGGTGAGATCAATCTTGGTGAAGTACTTTGCATTCTTGAGAGCATCAAAGATTTGATCTATAAGTGGTAGTGGATAATGGTTCTTGACTGTGATCTTGTTGAGTGCTTGGTAGTCTATGTACATTTGCAGAGTATCATCTTTTTTCTTGACAAATAGGACTGGGGAGCCAAAGGGTGACTTGCTTGGTTGAATGGCTCCTCGCTCAATGAGTTCATTGAGTTCCTTCTTGACTGCTTCAATTTCGAGTAGAGATATGTGGTACATTTTCTTCTTAGGTATAGCTGCATTAGGTACCAACTTGATTTTGTGGTCATGGTCTCTTGAGGGTGGTAGGCTAGGTAGTTTGTCTGGGAAGACATCCTTATACTTGTTCAGTAGTAACTTGACACTTTCACTAATTGATAGCTTCTTGTCTTCTTTCTTTGGTCAGATCAGTGCCACAAAGGTATAGGTAGCTTTCTTGAGGGCCTTCTTGAACTGAATTGCCGAAAGAGTAGCAATTGGGGTTCTTGTCTGAGTCTTGTCTGGCTTGATGGTAATATTGGCTCCATCCTGAATCAAGGTGACTTCATTCTTGGTCCAATCAATCTGAGAGTTGTACCATGTAAGCCAGGGTTTGCCTAGGATCAGGTCATGGTCTCCTAGTGGTGCTACCTTGAAATCTAAACATTCCCAGTACTTCTGGATCTTGAGGGGAAGTTTAGCAGTAATTGAGTTGATTGGTAAGGTAGTGCCATCTGCGGTGACAACTCCACCATTCTTGCTAGCTGGTTTGGTAAGAATCTTGAGCTTGTCGATGAGGTTCTTGTTGATGAAGTTCCCAACAGCTCTGCTGTCTATGAGAACATCTAGTTCTTGTCCCTTAACTAGACCTTTGAAAATGAGCATTGAATTGGCTTGGTTCTCGGCTATACTTGCAACTTTGTCAGTGCTACCAAAGCCTTTCTGATCTCACTTGGTTGAGGACAGCTTGGTGACTTCTTTGATGACTGGTAGGGTGGCTCGCTCCAGAATGAGCTGTGCAATTCTGTCGCCTTCATTGATGGTGTATGGCTGGTTCTTGTAATTGACTAGCAGGACTTGCATTTCACCTTGAAAGTCAGGGTCAATGACTCCAGCACCAACATCCAATGAGTGCTTGAAGCTGAGGCCAGATCTTGGTGCAATTCTTGCATAATGTTCCTTGGGGATTTTGACTGAAAGGCCAGTTGGAATGAGCACTCTCTCATGTGCCGGAATAGTGACTTGTTGTACTGCTTGAAGGTCTAAACCAATGGCTCCTTCTGACTGTGCTTGAGAGATCTGGGCCTTGGGGTTGACTCATATGAAATTGAGTACAACTTTTTGTTCAACTGATTGACCTTGAGTGTCTTTGGACAGGACCAGAATCCTCTTTAGTTCAGCAGTTTTCTTGGGACATTTAGTTGCAATGTGGCCAGGCTGATAGCAAAAGAAGCAGACTCCAGCCTTCTTGAGGCACTCCTTTTTCTCAGGTGTAAGCTTGCCTTTCTTGTTCTTGTTAATGATGTCTAGGTCCATGGGGGCAGGTCCAACAGTTCTGACTTTGGGTTCCTCCCTTCTGTGGTTGTTGTTGTTGTTATTGAAAGGCAGTCTCTTCTGTTCAAAGCAGTGACCATAGGTGATGACATCAAACCTATCAGCAATTTTCATTGCTATATCTAGGTCCTTGGGTTCTTTTAGTTCGACACGAACTCGGGTTTGACCTTTCAGGCCTCGGATGTACTTGTCGACCTTCTCATCTTCAGTGACATGTGGTAATTCTAGCAGGATTGACAGGAATTGTGCATTGTATGCTTGCATAGACTTGAGTTATTTGACATTTGCCAGATGGTCTCACATAGCCTTAGTGCTGTTGACTGGTTTGAATTGGCCTTAAATGGTATTAGAGAATTCGCCCCAGGTCTTGATTCGGCCAGAGAATCTGGTATTCTGAATATGATTTCACTACCAGATTGCAGCATTCCCTCAGAGAAGTGTAGTGGCAAATTGGACTAGTGTTGCTTCTTCCAAATTGGTCAGCTCTCCATATTGCTCCAATTGGAAAGCCAGGCATCAGTAGACAGTCCTCCTCTTTGACCATCAAAGGTGTTGGGCTTCTGAGGCTTGATAGTGACTGTTGTTAGATGTATTGATGTTGGTGGAGGTGTGGAGATATGAGCAGAGGCCTTGCTTTCCTTTCTTTCTATACATTCTTGAAGTTGAGCAATCTGAGCTAGTGCATTCTGCAAAAGACTCTCGATGGCCCCATTTGACTGAGTAGGGTTTTGCTGTTCCTCTTCTTCTTGCTGGTTGTACTGATTGTATGAGGCATTGCCTGGACCATAGGTACTGTATGAAGGGTTCCACCCATTGTCCTCCATAGTGTTGTGACTGATATCTTGAGAGGTGTCTTGATAAGGCTAGGTGTAACTTCACTGCTGCTACCAAGTGTAATGGTTCTAGTTTCTAAATAAGGAAACAACTAGTTCTGGTGATCCTAAGTAGCTCGAAGAGATACTAAGGGTTCAAGTATTCTCAAAGGATTTCTGGGAGAAAATATTCTGAGGCTTTATTTATAAGAATAAAGGAGATATTTATACAAGATCTGAAAAAAGGACCCAGAAGGATCTGAGAAATCAAAGGAAAATGCTAAGAGGAAAGTTCTCGGCAAAGATGACAAATGATGATGAATAAAGTTCTACAAGTTTCCAGGACATTTAGTGACTAACTAAATAAGTACTAGTTAATGCTCAGCACCAAGAAGGGGATTTCTAAGTATGCAGAAAGTGCCGGAAGGTTATAGAATATTCAAGAAAGACAGAGAACAGAAATAAACTATGCTAAAATGTTACACTTTTAATCTTATTTAGTTTTAGAGAGTTCTTGGACTTCTGTAATCTTGAATTGACTGGCTTTTTCCAGGATCATTTGTGCAACTCGGTCTCCTTCTTTAACTGTGTAATCTTGATCCTTCTGGTTGATAAGTAAGACTTGAACTTGTCCTTGAAAGTCTGGGTCAATGATACCAGGACCTATATCTAAATAATATTTGACACTGAGTCTTGATTGTAGTGCAATTCTAGCATAATGTCCTTTAGGACATTGGACTGCAATTCCAGTAGGTATCAGAGTACAGCCCTTGGCTGGAATAGTGACTTATTTGACTGAGTGTAGGTCAAGACCAATGGCACCTTCTATTTGATATTGAGAGACCTGAGCCTTCAGATAAAGCTTCTTGACCTTGAGCTCAAGTTGACTGGTAGTGGGATTGACAGGTGTATCCTTGAACAATATGGTGACTGGTCTTGAGGGTTTGCTAGTCTTCCTAGGACATTTGGTTATAATGTATCCTATTTGGTGATAGAAGAAACAAGCCTCAGATTTCTTCAGGCAGTCTTTTTCTTCAGAGGTGAGCTTGGTGTTCTTTTTGTTTATAGTGTCTAAGTTCATTAGTGCTGGGCCAACTGTCCTTGGTTGGTTTCTGTAGCAGTTCTCAAAGTAGTTCTTTTTGTGGTATTCTGGTTTGAAGTAGTTGCTAAAGGTGATAATATTAAATCTATTGGCAATTCTCATGGCTTCATCAAGAGTTTTGGGCTCTTCCAGCTCAACCTTGACTTGTGTATTTCCCTTCAGGCCTCAGATATAGCAGTCTATCTTTTCATCCTTGGATACTACTAGTAGCTCAAGTAGGATTGATAAGAATTGTACATTATAGCTTTATACAGACTTAAGTTGCTTGACATTCACTAGCTTGTCCCTGGCTAGCATGGTGGCATTAGCAGACTTGAACTGCTTGTGAAGGGCTCTCTTGAAAGCTTTCCAATCTCTGATTTGTATATATGAGTATACAGATATAACTATGATATAATTGCACCACCAGATGGCTGCATTTCCTCAAAGAAGTGTGGCAGCAAATTGGACTTGCATGTCATCTTCCATTCTTGTAAGCTCAAAGTATTGATCCAATTAGAAGGTCCATGCATTTATAGATAGTCCTTCTCAATGGCTGTTGAAGGTATCTAGCTTGAGTAGCTTGAAACTGACTGATGTTACAGCAGGATGTGATATACTCATAGTTTGTGTTTTCTGCTGTTCTAGTTGTGCTTAAAGTTCTTAAATTTGGTGGGCTATGGTATTGATCATATCTTCTATATTGAGCTATGATCCTCCTACTTCTGTGGCAGAGGGGTCTGGCTAGTAGACTAACTCTTTGTAGCTCATTTTGGGTTCATGTGACTAGTTGTGACTGGTTTCCAAATTCATGTGAGGTTTCTTAATAAGGTAAGGTGTAATGACACTACTGCTACTAAGTGTAAGAGTTCTAGTTTCTTTAAGAGAAATTAGCTAAATCTGGAAGTTCTGGTTGGCCTAAAGTAGCTCAAAGAGATACTTAAAGGTTCAAGTGTTCTTAAAGGATTTCTGAGAGAAAATATTCTAAGCTTTATTCAGACAGAGAACAAGGATATTTATATATGATCTAAAGAAAAGATCCAGAAGGATCTTGGAAAGAAAGAGAAATGCCAAGAAATAGGTTCTCAGCAAAGCTGACTAATACTATTCTACAATGTTCTGAAAGGTTCTATGACTAGCTGAGACAAGATACTTGGTACCAAGGAAAGATAAGAATGTTCTAGTAGTGTCTGGGTACCGAGAGAAGGTTTTTAAGCAAGTAAAAGGTGCTAGAACATAGTAGAATATTTAAGAAATGACAAGAAAAGACTGACTAAAAGATGTGAAAAATATACTATGACTAAATATGACTGTAAAATTATTACATTTGGACTAGTTCTGGATGTTCAGGATTTTCTATATTTCAGAAAGTTCAACAAACTAAGACTAGCTTAGTTGAATTGGCATATTGCTGCAGATAATACCCAATTAGGAAATTTTATGATGGGGTTAGGAGTGGGACCTAATGGAGAGAAAATTTACTTAAGAGTGGTTTATAGGTTATTAAATAGGTTTATTCACTATTTATGATATTGCTATACTAGGAGTAGTTGTATGAAGGAATGTTGTGGAGAAGTATTCAGAAATGGAAAGGTTGCCACATCTCTCTAGCAGGCTGGATATCAATCCTGAATGTCTACTGGTTCTCCAAGCTATAATATATTACTTATCATTTGGACTTTCCAGCTTGGATGATGAAGAGACTGATGAAACTGGCTAGAGATTAGATTTGGGCAGAGAGGTGGTCCCATATTAGTTAGGACACTCTGGTGACACTAGTGGTTCAGAGAGGGCTAGGCCTGGTGGATTTTTCTAAGCAGCTGCATTGTCTACAAGCTTGGTGGTTAAAAAGGACTATTGGATTATAGAGAGAAGATTGGGTACTACTGATGCAGAAAGTGTGGGATATGAGATTCTCTCTGTGAGGGTCCTTGGGAGATTTGCTATCTCTGATGAGTCTGGATGAAAGCCAACAGCTCTGGTATAAGAGTTTCTGGTGGGGGGTGGTAGATAGAGTACACCAAATAGGCCTACACTGGTGAGGTAATGAGGGAGAGATGCTGTGGGGTCCAGCTATGTGGTGATGGGACTGACTGCTTCTGGAGGATGTTTTACTTACTGAGTTTAATATTGGTGAAGGAGTGGAGTATCAGCAGGATCTTGGTCAGGATCTATAGCCAAGTGGTTGACAGGCAGTGAGGATTGGTGAGGAGTGGGACTGGGCAGGAGTCTGATCATAGAGTACTAAAGTACAGAGGTGGCTTCCTCCCAAGTTCTGAGTAGTATGGTGGCAGATACTGCAGAGGAATGTCACGTTGAATTTCTATGCTAGACATCTGGTAGATGGTGGACAATTAGATTGTGAGGAGTATTATAATATAAGATAAGTTGGGGGATTTGTGCAGATGCCAGAACATTGGCTGGGAGAGTGTGAGGTTCTGGGGGACTTTTGGATAGCAGTAGGGGCCTGGTTGGGTGTGAAGAGGAGGCTGGATAGAGAGAGAGATTGCTGGGAGGATTTGAAATCTCAGTTAGTGGGTAGTATGGACAATGGATGGCTCACTATAGAGTGGATTTAGCAGTATGGGTAGGACTAGCTGGATATTGGCTCTTTGTTTTTGAGGAGAGGTAGCAGATGGGTATATAGAAGAAGTTGTTGAGATGGGAGGGGTTGATGAGAGATTTGTTGACCAGGTGGTAGATTGGTTAGGGTCCCCAGAGTGAGCAATGTCACTGTCTGGTAGAAGAGATCTGTGAACAAAGTGGTAAATAAGTAGCAATAGTGAATAAAAAAGTGATCTTTTATCAAGAGAGGGTAGGAGAGGGGGGGGGACCCCCTAGAGGGATCAGGTAGGGGTGGACATAGTATATTATATAGAGAATAGATGTATTAATAAAGGATAGAGTCCAAGTAACTATAAAA